>KK351143.1:581117-593112 GCA_000671755.1 Glossina brevipalpis
AACGTATGAACGGCGTTCACGCTCGTACAAACGTATCATCATTTTTGTGTTTCTTTTTTTTTTTTGTTCTATAACACGGAAGCATGTGAATACATAAGCAGGATAAATCGAGTAAGATTCTCTCATCAAGACTTAGTTGTCTATCACGTATTAGAGTTTGTTTGCATATTTTTCAAATTAACGAAACAAACTTTATAAGACTTTTAAAATTTAGTTAAATT
The DNA here is from genome assembly GCA_000671755.1 of Glossina brevipalpis. Classification (NCBI taxonomy): domain Eukaryota; kingdom Metazoa; phylum Arthropoda; class Insecta; order Diptera; family Glossinidae; genus Glossina; species Glossina brevipalpis. Next base: position 581,339 of record KK351143.1, read on the forward strand.
TTTTAGAAAAAATTCTTAAATTGATCTGCCCTGATAATATAAGAGAAAAAAACTTAAGTTATCTAAGTTTATTGGGCTTAATAGTAGGAATGGTCATTAGTTAGTTTTAAATGTTAATGATCAGTATTAGAGAAATCTATGAATTTTGACTGCTCCTAATCTTATACAAAATAGATTAAGAGTAAGCTATATATATAGCGTAACATGTTTTCTTCTTTCAAAATAAGTCTAATCGCTAGTAATACACTTATGTTCACATTAGCATTTCCAATCATCTTTTCTAGACTGATTAAAATGCGGCACTCAGCTATTTCAGCGAATTATCTTTTGTGTTTGTGACCCCAAGTCCAGGACATCCAGAATACATGTTCGGTAATCCATCATTCCATCCCATTGTTTATAGCTTCGATTGTATCAACAACACCTGAGATAAGGATAGATGAACGATTGACTGGACGAACGAGTGTTGTCGTTGTGGTAGAATGTATTAACCAGAAGTCCATGGAATCACTGACTGACTAGTTTTGGTCAGTAAGAAAATTTTTAACGCAACTGAAAATCCTACTGAATATGCCATCAAGTATGAGACCTAACACAGACGTATCTGTATGAATGTTTATGTAGCAGCATGGTAGCTAATAAGAATATATTCACCTTACATAATAGGGGAAAATTTGGAAAGTATTTGAAAGTATTTTTATGTGAAATTCATCTTTCCATCCTTCCTCCCTTCCTTCGTTCCTTCATTCCTTCCTTCGTTCCATCCTTCCTTCCTTCCTTCCATACTTTCTTCCTTCGTTCCCTTCATCCTTCTTTCCTTCCTTCATTCATTCATTCCTTCCTTCCTTCCTTCCTTCCTTCTTCCACTACTTCGTTCGTTCCTTCGTTCCTTCCTTCTTTCATTCCTTCCTTCCTTCCTTCTTTCATTCCTTCCTTTGTTCTTTCCTTCCTTTCTTCGTTCCTTCTTCCCTTCGTTCGTTCCTTCTTTCCTTTTCTTACCCTTACGGCCTTATAAATTTTACTCTCTTTTAAATTTGAAAATAAATAACATTTTTTTTTTTTGTTTTAATTAATCGAGTATAAAAGTATTACGAAAAAAAAAATCAAAACAAATTATAATTGTATGAGATGCGTTTCTTCATAATTTCTGCTTTCTGTCTAGAAGAAGAAAATTAGACTTGAAAGCTTAAAATATTCTTAAACTCCTTCTCCTGATAAGAATGAAATAAATGATGTTGAACCGTATAAAGTGCTATGCGTCATATGTCAATCTTTACATTTCCAAAAAAGACAAATTTTTAATTTGAAAAAAAAAAGACGAACATATTCAACATATATTCGATGTCTCTACAAAAACAAAAAATCATATGAGCAAATTTTTTTAGTAACATTTTAAACATAACGTGTTGGAAATATGTCCCCGTTTTTATAGAAAAGTAAAGCCCTCTGTTTTCTATGCGTACGGCGATAACGTTCCTTAAAATGTATGCATGTAAGTAATGTGTCTTGTCTTGTCTCGCCTTTCGTTTTTTGCACTTGTAAGGCATCTTGAGAAAGGAAAAACTTTTGCAATAGATTTTATATTATCATAATAAGAGAACATGAACAAGAAATTTTATTTAAATGTAACATTAAAAGCAGACATTGCTTACGATGATGAGATAGAAAAAGTTTTTCTGCTAATAAAAAAAAAAGTTATTAATAGAAAAAATCACTAATATTTTTACGGAAAGTATAGACATATAAGCAAGGGGAGTATGATCATCATCATCATCATCAAGCTATCAGACCATCATTACATTATTTCGTCTAATTCATGAATATAGTGAGTTTTCAATTTAGCTATTCAAAGAAATATTTCAAAATTAAATGCATGTGTGCGTGCGTGTGTACGTGTGTGTGCGTATGTGCGTATGTAATTTTATACATTAAGTTTAATGAACTAATTAGCTTAATGTGTTGTTGCAATTTGTAATTTGTCTCAATTTAAATTCAATCATATCAGTTAAACCATAACTAATTTCAATGTTGCCTCTGGCCATAACCACTACTTAAAATAAATATTATATTAATTTAATTATGCGTTTTGTAACGCGAAAAGAAATTCATAAGTGATCCTATAAAAACACACAAGACGCATGTCTTATTTAGAGCCAATTTAAATTATGTCTGTCCCTCTGTCCTCTTGTTAATGAATTTCCAAATTTAGGGAAGGGTGATAAAGTAGTGGCAAGCATAGTTGATATAATCTTAGTGCAGACCCACAAAATATTATGTAAATTTTATATAACGATTTGTGAAACGAGAGCTGATCAAAAATTGCTTTTTGTATCTTGAATATAAATTTCTTACATTTAGTTTCGGATTTTAAATTTCAAAATCTCGATAACAAAATGTATAGGAAATTTTTATCAATTAACTTTGTGGTTGGACGCACAGTGAAAGCTTAAAGATCGCCATTCATTGATATTAAATTTTTATTAAAGAATATAAAAAAATGACAGAAAGTTAAAAGCGCTCATTTCAAATTTCAATTACATGTAAGCCGTCTTTTTATTGCTTTTCAAATTGAAATTAATTACTTCTTCAAAAGCGCAGGCTTTTCATGTTATTGATATTGATGGAGTTGTTGATCAAGTAATTCGCTAAGCTTCCCATGTGTTTTTTTTCCTTTTTCATGCAGCATCTCTCCATAATTATAAATGTACTTAGGAACAACTCTGTGAAGATGTCATTTATAATGTATGTTCACAAAAGTGTGGTTAGTTGTCTAATTTTGTATGAAAGGGAAAAGGAAGAAATCAAAATCATGTCTCCGTTTCGTATAATAAAGCAAAGAGTAGTTCTAGCTTAATTCAAGTATTCTATTCTATTCTATTTTCACTATTATTAAGCTCTTTTTATACCCACTACCAAAGGATGGGGGTATAATCGTTTTGTCATTTTGCTGGTAATTCCCAAGGAGTAAGCGTCATAGACTCCATAGAATACACATATTCTTGAGTAGCATTAAATTTAAAGCTTAACTTAAGCATTTCGATCTGTCAGTATGTCCTTCTGTCCGTCTGCCTAATGTTTGTGATAAGTAAACACGTGGCCGCAAACATGAAAATGAAGGCTTCAAATTCGGCGGAAACAGTGGAAGGTCTTTCGCGTACATTACTATTCAAAACGGGCCAAATCGATCACAGGCCACGCCTACAGTATAAACTGAAATCACATCTGTTTTCTAGTCTTTTTTCCACGATATTCCATGGATGATTGTCTCCCACCACATATTACATAAAAATATTTTCAATCAGCATGAAATATGATCCTCATGGTCCGATGGTTATCGCAGATATTACACAAATAAGCAGACAGACAGAGAGACTAATGGATATGTCTAACACTGATCAAGAATATGTAAACATTATGGGATATCTGAAGCTTATTTTTTAATGGTACAAAAGCTTTCACAAGAAAATTAAATTCCAAATGGGCGTGGTTGATTCTTTCCATTTTTGTACCGATACTACAGGACAGCTACCTTAATAAATGTAGAAATTTTTATAGATCTATCTGCTATAGTTTACATAACAATCTGTTACGCCCACCTATTAAAATTTAGTTTTTTTTTTAACCAATTTTTGATATAAGGGTGGTGGATATGAAAGACACGGCGCAGACGAATATAATTTGCTTTCTTGTTATCATTTCATCTAAAATTTTATTGAAATACATTTCAAGATCTTTTGAAATAATTGATCTAAAGAAAATTTGTGTCAATTTTAAGGGAAAAGTTTTTTTATTTTATTGAATGATAAATAGATAATAGATTAACCTAAGTTTTGCATGATTGTTATTTTTTCCCAAGCGTAAAAATGTAAAGGAAAAAGTTCTCAGAATGAATTTATAAGAAAATATATATTTTTGAATAAATTAAAATTTAGCCCTTTCGCCTAGAGTTACTTAGATTTAATAGATTAACATGAAATGCGAATAGTTGTCCTTGACTTTGTCTCAGATATTAATTTGCTTTTATCAGATAGTTTATCAATTAATTCGTTTACAATATATAATTGATTTTGTATCTGTTCGATTTTATAATTAATTAATTAACTTTGTTTGCATTCTAAATTCCTTAATAAGTGTAGCATTGGTAGCAATCTGTTTTCTAACTTATATATCTGATGTTCGCATCGTTCTTCTGTACTAGACAAGAGCAACGGAATTATTTCAATGGATATTTATATAGTAGTAATCGAACAAAAATTGGTTGTCTTAGATTTGTTACTTCTCTTGTAACATTAAGAAAAATGGTTCAGATTTTATAAAGAGTAAGATCATATAGAATCAGGCTCGACTTAACTAGCTTTGTCTACTCTTCATAGTGTTCATTCTTTCAGTCATCCATCCCGTAATTTTTTTAATTTGTTTCTGAAAAGCTTATATCCAAAAAGAACGGTATAAAAAGTTGAATCTTCGCCTATAAGTTCTTAGATAATAGTTAGAGGTTAGAAGGTTAGAATTACCAAAAGCTCGGATCTGTTTGCAGAAACTCAATACAAATGCATATATATATATATATATATATATATACAACTTACAATCTGCAGAAAACGCCGATCCTCGTTATTCTTTTATAGACATACATACATACATACATCCATACATATTCATACATACATACATACATACATACATACATACATACATACATACATACATACATACATACATATATAAATACCTACATATATAAATACATACATCCATACATATTCATACATACATACACAAACATACATACATCTACTGTCTGATCAGTTGTCTGATCAGTTGGGTATCCATGATTCGATTTAATTCGAATACAACATTCTTTCATGTTTCCATTCGTTCAAAATTAAATTATTATGTAAATTCCAGTGTAAATGCATTATGGTTGCTGCTTTGCGGCAAAACTTGCCTAAAGAAAGAACAAATAAATTAAAAATATGTGAATGCTTTTTATATACATATACATATATATATATGTATATTGCACTTTAAATTTCTTTTACTAAATGGCGCGACTTATACTTTCATATAAAATAAGTTGAATGCACGCTATACTGGACAAAATTACATCATTTCCTGCTTATACTCACAATGTGTGTAAGTGAACTATGTAGACATTTCTTCTCCTCTGATCGAAATTGTGGCAACAATCAATTCGCAAGCGAAAGAAAAAGAAATATATAAGAGAATAATAAACGATTAAAAGAGACAACAACAATAAAGAGAAAAGATGTAAGATGTATCGATATGTCGATGTCTGTTGAGGCTTACGGATATGAATTCAAGAATTTATTAGTATTTTAATCGGTTTTATATACATATTAATATTTTACATTTTTTAGAATTAACAGCAGCAGAATGTATTAAAATATTGAATATAATGCTGCAATTAATTATTAAGTTTGGACCAAGTTTGCGTTTTATAAAAGAGTTGATCATCTTACACATCTGTTTCATTAAAATAACTAAATTTTACTTGCACCGGGTAAATGTAGGCACATAAAGCCTACTTAGCATGCCGAACAGCTTATAAGACGTACAGGTTCTATTTAGATTTGTTATGAGATTGTGTGTGTATATATTTATATTTATACATACATTTTTATATATATAATATATATATATATATATATATATATGTATATATAGATGTATGTATATATATATATATATAAATATCTACTGTAACGATGCTTTAGAGGCGTTTAAGCTACTCCGTTATATCTGGCAAAGAATTATTCAATTCTACCTGTACTGACAACTCATAAAGAATATTTGTTATGCACATTCTAAAGTTTGCTTTGTCGCACTGTCTTTATATCAACTGCATATAAATATCTTAACTTTATGCATTTACTATATATTTATTTTGTTTTATGCAAATTGCCGCGCACGGTGGTGGTTAAATTGCTTTACCTTTTTATATTTAAATGAAAAAACAAAAAAAAAAAAAAACAGCCGCAATATATTTAGCTTAGTTACACAATCATACATTCGGCATTTCAGATCGATATCTGTATTGTTGTATTATATTTGATTGTATTTTGAAATTTTGAATTTTTTTTTTTCAAGATATTTTGACATTTTAGTTATTTAGTTACTATGTATGACAGATAGTCAGATAGCAAGACTTAAGTTTTTTTTTTTTTTTGATCTCTACCTGACAAATTGCAGTTGAGAATTCAAATTTTTGGAAACTCTAGCAATGTTTTCGCTAGAGAGTGAAACACGAACGTCATTATTATAACTCAAAATGCTATATGGACCGTGGTACAGAAATGGGCCCGCAATGGGCCCCGGACGAACAGCTAGAAGGATATGGCTATATCGAGCCAGAGTTATTATCTTATGTCCTTAAGCAATGCCTATAGTCGTACCACATTTTACACTAATTCGCTTAGAAGCTTACAAGTGACACGGATGCTTTGGCAGCTATAAAGAAAGAAGCCTCCTCCGTATTATCGAGTTAGAATCTCAAACTTATCAGTAATGAAGCACGGAAAGGTCGGACATTATGTTATGTTAAATCAGTTTAGCATCGTTCTCTAACTATCTTACAAGCTATACCAAGGGGCTGACAGGTATAAAGAGAGAACAATGCTCCGCATAATCGAGTTAGAATTTTGGGTTTGACAGCAATGGCGTGAGAAATGGGGGAAAGGGGATGGACAGAATATTTTGTTAACTCGATTTAGCATTTTTTTCCAAATATCTGTGGATAAGCTGGGAGACAGGCCTTTATAATTTTAATCAGTCTTGTACCCTAACTAATGAAGATCTAGCGAATAAACGGACTTAACTAAATCATAATAAGAAACTTGCGTCAATGCATGGACAAATGGACAATCTTAAATAAATTCCTTAAAAGCCTTAAGATATTCAATGATGTTAAGTTAACTTATGGAAAACACATTAACACTACGCTCAATAAGTTTGCAGGATGATTTGTGGATGTCACCATTATTAACAAGTTTTCATGATTTTTTTATGCGATAAACCCTGAATTGATCACTACACTCCAGATTTGAATCAGCAATTGGCTGAGTAAACAGCAATCGTTGAAAGCCATCCACAGCAACCAAAGACGTAAAAATCGGCTGAGAAGCCTAGGATGTCCTCGATATTTTTGAATGCGCGTGGTTTAATGTTTAACGACTATTTTGAAAAGGAACAAAATAGAATATTACGTAACAATATTATTACTGTATTTGAACGAAGAAATTGCAAAAAAAGGAAAAATTAACTTTCACCAGGACAACGTACGGTATCGCAAGATGATCGCAACAATGGCAAAATTTCACTTTCGAATTCTACATCCACATCCACTGTATTCTCTTGTATTTAGCCACCAAAGACTATTATCTGTTCCAAAATCTCAAGAAAATACTTACTGGAAAGTGATGTGTGCTTGAAATGAAGATATGATCGCTGAAACTGAAGTGTACTTTGAAAGTTTGAACAAATCCATTCTATAAGAGTGACATAGTAATATTAGGGAAGCATTGGAACGAATGTATTCCTCTTGAAGAGGATTGTATCACAATGAGTAAAATGGAATTTTGCCCAAAAATTGTTATTTTATTAATCATGCTACGAACTTATTGAGTGTTCTGTTACGGACAGAAAATGGGAGGAAAAGTATTTGGAGACATAAGCGAATCGATTAATCTTACGCTTCTAACTTAGGAATGGACAGATAGTATAGATAGCATTAATTAGACAGAAAATCTTACGTTAACCAACTAATCTATGCTTCTTAAGAGAGTTTTAAACTTACAGCTTCTTAAACTCTAGGCTTAAAGCTTAGCTTAGCTGTTACAAAGCGAATGAGAAAATTAGGTTATCGTCTTATATTGGATGTAAATGAAATATTTATAGTACAAAATATATATTTGTAAAAAAAAAAAAAATTAATTCTTTTCTTTAAACTCATATAGCTAAGAATTCATTAAAAATTCTTGCTACGTTTTTTCATTTAATAGTTATTTTATTTTTTTGTTGTTAATTTTACTAGTTGTTAACATTGATTTATTTGCATTTATTATATTTTATATTACATTCGATACATATATATATATATATATATGTACGTAGTGGGAAGGCATTAACGCGTCAATCAAACAAATGCATACAAATGCAATGGATTGAGAGTTTTATCGTACAATAAAGTAGTAACGGATTTGTTCCCAAGTTGTAAAATTCTGGTAATAGTAACTGGATTCATATACACTTCATAATAATAAATTGTGATAGATTGCTTAACCATACTCTACATATCAAATAGAATAACAAGTACAACAAACAAATAACACATAAAACACATAATAGTTAGAAAATTTAAATCTTTTTTTTGGCGATTCAGATTCAGTAAAAGAGAAGAACATATGTCTTGAGAACTTTGATAATAAAATGAACTAAAGTGGGCGAGCGTCTGCCTGTATATTGATTTTATTTTTCAAACATGTTACTTAATGAAATAAAAATTCATTTAAATAAATTTACTCATAAGTGAAGTTATTACTCTAAAATTTCTTACGAAAAGATTCCATGATCGGATCGAATGCTATGTTAAGTGAGAGGAGAAGTTTGTGTCCGTTCAAAGACCTTAATGAGTTTAGATTTCATTTCTATTCACAACAAAAGCTATTAAAAACTTTTTATAATATCATTGTGTTAAGAAATATTTTTCTTTCTAAGAAAAACTTGTCGTTAAATTCTTATCTTATTTAATATTTTGCGAAATCTGTTTGAGATATAAATTTCATTTGGGAAAATGTGTTCTTTTGTTCATTTCTAAATGAAATGAAAACTATGTGCATAAAAACAAAAAGTATAAAAATTTTTTTCTTTGTGTATGTGTATGTGTGTATGTACTTTTTCTGCGTAATTCAATTCCAAGTTTTGCTTCTGATTTTGTTTTTTTTTTTTATTTATTTATTTATTTTCCGTCTTTTTTTTTTGTTTTCTTCATAGTTCGAAACACATACAATTTAGATTGCATGTCGTAGTTTGAAATATTTTTCTTTTAGTTTTATTTTTTTTTTTTTTTGCTCCCTATTGTAAGAAATCACATCACTTTTTAGCGTTAAACAAAATCGTTTTAGCTGAGAATTCAAATGTAACAAAGATGTTAATCATTTTGCAAAAGGGATTACAAGAAAAACTTTAAAAAGTTCAAAAAAAAAAAAAATTTTTAAAACAATAAAAATATCTTTTTAAAGAAAAAAAAAATCTTTTTAAAACAAAAAAAAAATATTTTTAAAAGAAAAAAAAAAATTTTTTTTAAAGCAAAAAAAGAAAATATTTTTAAAAGAAAAAAAAAATCTTTTTAAAGCAAAAACAAATTCTTTTTAACGCAAAAAAAAAATTTTTTTAAAGCAAAAAAAAAAAAAATTTTCTAAAGCAAAAAAAAATATTTTTAAGGCAAAAAAAAATTTTTTTTAAAGCAAAAAAACAATTTTCTACAGCAAAAAAAAATCTTTAGAAAAATTCTTTATATGAATAAAAAAAAGAAGAAAATTTAAGCAACCTTCTAGCACCGATAAGTCTTTAAGTAAGCGGTCTTAGCCATAGTTAGGAACCGAATTACAGAGTCAAAGAATGAAAATAAAAAAGCGTTTTGGAAAATTGAATGCAACACATTTTGAACGTTCCTCCTTTTGAAGTATAATTTAATCAATTACTTGAACTGAAACAAAATGCAAAGACCTTCAAATGAATACAAAAATCCAAGTGAAAAAAGTAATATACAAAAAAGTGACTCGTATACAAACCTATTATTTTAAATCACACTTAAGGAGACAAGTTTTTCAATGTCACTCTTACTGTAAAATATTAAAAAAAAAAAAGAGATAAAAAATATTAATTTTAACTCTTTACTTTAAAGAAATATTTTTAAAGGGTTACTCAGAAAAAGGAAAGCATTTAATGTGCTATATTTCCGTTTAAAACAGCAGAATAGAAAAAAAAAACAATTCGGACACATATTCAAGGACGAAGAGCGTACACATTACCTTGACCAAGTTAATTACGTTCACATTGCTTTCACTATCCTCTGGCATTAAATTTGATTTTTACTCATAAGAAAAAAATGTTGCGTTTGACTTGAGTCAAGAATTCTTATAATGATCACCATAAAGCATTTGTTATATTAATTTTGAAAAAAAACTTTCCCGTTTGAATTATGCGAAATCTATGTGCGTTTTATCTACTTCAACAAATAAAGCCCGATTTGTTTATATTTTGAGTATAAACGCGTATACTAAGAAGGTGGAGCACAATAGATCTTTTAGATCGCGATACGTTTTGTCTAATATCGTAATAAAAGTTTGCGAAGTCAACTCTTAAGGAATTACATGCGATGTTAAGTTTGTTACTATTAACCATGTTAGGACGGACATTTGACTTGTTTTAAGTGACCAATCACTTAGGAGATGTCCCCTGTACTTATAATGGGGTAAGGGTGAAAAAGAAGTGGAAAAAGAGAGAGAGGCAGTAGCCATAAAATACATATTAATTGGTTCTAAACAGGAATATGCCATAAGGTGAGGTTGGACATGGGAAGTACAAAATAGTACACAAAACTTGTACATTAATTGTTAATTAAATATAAATATATGTAAAAGTATAGGTGACAAGTTTCAATTTCTAATTTTGAACCAAAGCTGTGATTTGTAAACGAACTAAAGGGCTCTCTAAGTCACTCGCAAATCTTACTTTAATCGGCAACATTTATTGTAGACAAGACATCGTCATACTTTTCCTTCACAAATTATTACCGCACCTTGTCACTTGATGTATTTAAGCTTGTGAAGCTGTTAACATTAATCATACCTTGAGAGTTTTACAATTTACAGCTGCTATCTTACGTGGGTAGTTACTATGAAAGTCTCACTCTACCGTACACTTAAGTAGCGGACTATGTTCCAATGAACGATAGCTTGCGTCTCCCAAGTTGTGGAGCAATCCCGACAGCAGGAGATTCTCGAGGTTCCACTAGCTCTCGAGCATTCACTAGGCAAAGTCCACAGTTTCCATATGATTCCTATCTAGAATTCCACAACCACCACGATATTCCCCAAGAGCCGTACCCAACACAAACAATATACTACAAGAAGCTTCTTCATTTTGTTTACATTAACCCCGTGGATATCTATTTTTCGTGTTTAAATTTTGTATACATCTCCGAAGCTAATTTGTTGGCATAGATAGCATAGTGGACAAGGAGCTTTCTTATTTGTTGTGCATAAACCCCGTGGATTTCTATTTTTCATCTTTAGGTTTTCTATATATCCCCGAAGCTAATTTGTTGACGTAGACATCATAGTGGACAAGGACCCCCGTAGATTTCTATTTTTCGTCTTTAGATTTTCCATACATCTTTCCCCCTTCAAATCTTGATAATTATTGCGTACTTGAAAAGACATCGATACGGTGTTCTGTGTCATCTTTCAACAGCTACCTCAAGCAATCATAGATAATTACTAAGCTTCACAGTGTTATTGTGACTTAAATAGCAGACGAACTCCCGGGAAGAAAAGTCCTCTAAAAAAGACGAATTATCCGGAAGAGAAATCCTCTAAAATAGAAGTATTGCCGCTAACCTTAACGTTTCTAGCTTGAGCCACGTAGACTTAACAACTTTGGAATATTTATGTTCTGCCTCGACAGAGCATAATTTACCCAACCTGAGAATTTTACTATAAAAAGAAAAAAGTTTTGTCTGCCAAACAAAA
>KK351143.1:594105-616605 GCA_000671755.1 Glossina brevipalpis
AAAAAAAAAAAAAAAAGAAACAGCATACAATCATACATTTATACATGAAAGCTCATATATTCCGATGCATTCATGCAGTTGCATGAGAAGCTTGTGTTTTTTTTTTTTTGCATTCAATTTACAGGTCATTGACAAAAAAAACATATCATGACACATAAAAGGCAGCAAAAAAAAAAAGAAAAAAAAAAAGCTAATAAACTATAAATACCACGCAAGAGCGGAGAAGGGGTGAAAGAATGAAATAAATTAAAATTTTGCTATATAGCGTACAGAAATGTAAGCCAAAACCATTAAATAAACATATTTTGTAGATTAAAATCTATTCGTGGCGATCACCGCAATACGCATACATAAGCATATGTTTTGCTTCTTTAACACTATTTCTCTTGTTTTTGTTTTCCTTAACTTTTCTGGAATTGCTTTTGATTTTTTGTTATTGCTCGTGCCGTTGTTGTTGTGGTTGTTATTGTTGTTGTTGTTAGTGCTGTTAGATTTTATGACGAAGCATTGAAGTTTTGCAGACACATCATCATTGTGCTCAGAGTAGTCATAAAAAAAAAAAAAAAAAAAAAAGTGAGAGTCATTAAATTTTTTATGTTGTCAAGGCCGTCTAACAGAATTTTATGTCTTTTGTAAATGTTGTGTGGATGGATGTAAAGTAATCTTTCGATGAAACACTTTTACTTTTGTTTGTTTTTTGCTTTTCTTCGTTTTTTTTTTATTTTCATTTTTTTTTTATTTTCATTTTTTGCTTTGTTTTTGTAAAAGATGGCTTTTTATTTCAGTTCAAGGACATGTAACTCAAAATCTCTGGTTTAAATGATATATTTTTCTTATGTATGTGTGGATCTATTCATTTAACCTTACAGTTCATTATTAGCGTCCTAATCGTTGTGTCATTTGATTTTTCACTCTTTCTCTCTCTCTCTCTCTCTCTCTCTCTCTCTCTCTCCCTCTCTCTATACATGTCTTCTTTTCATCTCCATATCTATCAAGACATTTTATATATTTCTCATATATATATAGAAATGTATTTGTGTTTATTTATCCTGGAGATTAGAGTTTTGTTTGTTGGTTTTTTATACCCAATGCAAAATGCAACTACCGTTAGCCATGCAAGTCTTTTATGTGAGAGCACATCTCTACGTTTATCTGTAACATTTTAACGTCTTAAGCCATTCTTTACTTAATAGCGAGGAGAACCAAAAAAAAAAAAAATTAAAAATAAAAAAAATAAGAATAAAAATAAAAAAAAATAAATAAAAAATAAAAATAAAAAATCAAAGAATAAATGAGAAATAAATCCCTCAGATACTTTAAGAAAATCGTTTGAAGATGTCAAGTAATTTACAAGCAGCACTTGTTGTTATGGTTGCTTCGCCATCATTTCTATTTTTGCTACTCCTTTAGCTGCCAGATTATTTCAAATTTCAAAGTGTATAACGTACGTTGTCTTGGCAACAAAACAATTTCGTTATTTTGATACTTCTCATTTAAAGGTGACAAAGAACGAAATATTTTTCTTGCCAATCGAATAAATAAGCATGAACGGGTTTCTTGTTTTATTTCAAGTGTCCGGGGACTGTCAACTTTTGTCCGTTATAAATAGTTTTTCATTTCGAATTCATGTTGGGTTTTGGATTAAATTACAATTTTTTTCTTTTTTTGTTTTCTGAATATCACAGAGAGAAGTATAAACATGTTTATTTGTGTGTATGTGTCTATACGCATCGGTAACCATAGTGTTGCGTACATTCAAACATACGATACATAATATAATATATAGAATCGATTCATGTGTTGTATTGTTATGTTTTGTGGATGAAAGTTTCTAGAGTTAAGTTCAAGAGAATTTGTATTATTTTAGCTTATGACGGGATTTTCTTTTTATTTTTTTTTCCTTTCCTTTCTTTCTATAAGATTCAAATGCATTCAAACTTGATTGAATGCTAGCTAGCAGCTAGAGAGAGCGATAAACATCAAAAGATATTTTATTAAAAATAACTTACACTTTAAAAAAAAAAGAAACAAACTTTTGGTTGCTTTTATATCCAATAAAAAGGAATGAAAATATTTGCGGTACAGAAGATCTTCTTTGATAGAATTGGTCACGTTGTATATACATGCACACATATCTTTTAATATTTACGAAATTATTTTAGTTTAATACAAAAAAAAAAAAAACATTTCCAAAATTTATATAATAAAACGAGACTAAAAAATAATCCTCCGAATATACTTCAATCTTATTTAATATCATATATAATATCATATATAATATATATTACATTTCAACAATATAACATCCATTGTAGTTAAGGTATAATACAAAATCGAATCTGTTTACTACTATAATCGGGAAAACAGGCTTTAGCTTGTTGTTTTACATAAGATTACAACTTTCTTACTCGCGTTAGTTAGTTAGTTAGTTAGTTAGGAAAACTATTATCGATTTGACCAAAAACCTTTACAAACTTTCTTGATAAAAATAATAAGAACTAATTGAATCAAGTAAAGAAATTATATTCAGCTGTATTGGGTCTTTTATATTCATCACCTTAATCTTGCAAAAAAGTTCGACCAAACTAAATTTTAATATTTTGTAATATTAGGGAGTAGAGGTGTTGCCAGATTTTTTCCATTTTTGTAGAAAACCGTGGAAATTTTTATGATATAATTTAGTAGCGTAATGAACAAAAAATCCACAAAGCAGACGTGTTTTCAATTTATATACTACACTGTAGGCGTGTCCTTTGACCGATTTGTACGGTTTTCAATACCAAAGTACGCGTGCAAGACCTTCTAATGTTTCAGCTAAATTTGAATCCGATATATTTATTTTTGCGGCAAGATAGACAGACGGACATATTGCGATCGATTCAAAATTTGATGTTGATCTGGAATATTTCTACTTTATATGATCTCTGAAATTTCTTTCTTTGAATATGGAATGGAATATATATACTTTATGGGATCTCTGAAGTTTCGAAAGATAGCGGATATCAATATATAATTTTTTAGAGCCCTTTCTTCCATTAGGTGTCAGTGTTTAGAAATTTGAAGCAGACCAACTAAGAGAAAAACTAAAAGAAAGTATTCTTTTAAGGAACACCGATGTGAAACATATGGTTTCCATTAACGCCTATCTCCTATGTAAAGCGTGCTTCAAAAACTTATGTCTTGTAAATATATAAAGCTTAACATTACATTAATTATTAGGTTATATCAAGACTGTACTAAGTATTACACTGCTTAACAAAAATACTTCTTGCGATTCCTTCCTTGATCAAAATATAATAGCTAAATGTACCCTAATTTTGGATCGAGAAAAATAAATTTGACATTAAATTTTATTTATTAGCTCAAGCCAGACTGCTCGATGTGGTACTGGGTGGCACGGGTCGAATTTTTTGGTTTGACGTTTGGAGTATTCTACTGTACATTTCTTTTTTCTGAACAAGCCTTATTAAAGAGAGAGTATCATGCAAAAATAGCTATCGTTTCTGCGATTTGAAAGCTCTCTGCAAGTCATTGGAAAGGCAAACGGTATTAAAAAAAGGAAATCTTTATTTTATCATCGACGTAGGTTCATAGCACATTTGCTGCAAATTGTAAGCCGTTGTATACATTGTCCAGGACTTGCCTAGATCTTCTGATTGCATCTCAAAATAATGACAATATACGGTCTTTATGACTCAAGTGATTTGACGTTTTTGGAGAGAAAATGTTACCTCAGACTAAGCACTTAACAAAGCAGGGTTGACAATTATATGAAATAGATTCTGAACTATAAATAAAAGCATGATTTTGTCAGAATAAAAATTATGTTAAAGTTAAGCTATAAGAAACTAAAATAAACTCAATATAATTCAATAATTGAAACAAACTGTAAAGAGCGAATGCCATAAAAGCAATTAGTAAGACTGACAAATTTTAAAAAAACATTGCCGAACATGATTAATGATTTCTTCTTCTTTCAGTTAAGTCTTTGAATGTAAATTTTTCCTTAAGACATCGCAAATCATGCTTAAAAATGCCTACATAAATTCCAGATGTTAAATTTCTTTAAAATCTCTATCTGAGAATCAAGAATTTATTGAAAGTTTTAATTATCATTTTCGTTTCTTCAACGATAATGAAATGAATCAAAAATAACCATTTGCAAGCCGGTAAGATTTTCACTGATGACCTGTGTTACTGGTAAACTAGAACAACTACTAAATTAGAAAAACAGCCACTAAAAATAGATATAAAAACTTGGTGCTTATGTTTTTAATTTAATTTTAATTTTAGATGCGCTGTGTATACACACAAATGCAATATATTCCAAGCTTTTTGTTGCTATGTAGGTATAAAAATTCTTTAAATGACACTTTCATCTGTCATCTTAAAAAAGCATAAGATAAGGACACATTCGCACTAAATCAACTCTACTTATATAAAATAAACACTTTCGTATTACAAAAGCATTAGTCTGTAATTGTTATCATTCTATTAAAATTTTAGTGTAATACTATGTTTTTTATTTACACACATAAGTGATTTTATTCAAAAAAAAAAAAAAATCCTGTGTAGCTGTTAAAACCCAACTGAATTCATACAATCTAGTATGTACAAAATCCTCTAAGCAGAGTAAAGTAATTGTAAAATTTTGCGGAAAATCTTACATCTATACACACCCCTTACGAACTTAATCAATCTTTAATTGATGGTGGGAATGTCAATCGCTTCTTTGGTAGCCTTATTAAGCGATAGAGTAGGTATCAGTGTGGGACAGGAGCAACCGGACACTCTTTGACACTCGAACTTATTGATCGAATTGAAAGTTTTTGCCGAAATTATCTGAATACATTTTTTATTTCTTATATATAATCGAATAAATTTAACCAAAAAAAAAAAAAAAGTTTAAACGTTTCTGAATAATCTTGTATTAATGCTTTCATGCTTCTAAGTTCATCATTTTGCCTCAGCGCTTACAGAAGTTTTAAAAAAAAGAAAACGGACGAAAGGATGGACGTACACAAACCTCTTTGAATAGATTTAGAGGATGATACTTGTAAACGGATCTCCCTAAAAGTTCCCTGATTTTGCAGATGAAAAATTCCTATTTTTTAATTCTTAAGTTCTTTTTTTGTACACTTGTGATGAGGACCATTTCATGTTCATTTGATTTTATGAATTTTCTAAAAAATAAACAAAACAAAAAAAATAAAAAAAAAACAACAAATTGAGATTAAAAATATTAACCCATCTTTTCCATTTGACGCTTTAAATTGTGTTTGTATTTCAAAGAGAGTATTTTGTATGCTAAAGAGTATATCGCGTTACAAAACTTTCAATGAGATTAAAGAGAACAACACAAAAGAAAAAAGAAAAACTTGTTTCTCTTTTGAGTGAAAACTCTTTTAGAAAAACACAGGGCACATCAAGTGCTATTTAAGTTCTAATATTATAGGATTATTGACTATATCCATTGTCCGAGAATAAGGTTTACATTTCCTATGAAATCTTTGATAAAGTAAACCAGGGTAATTAATTACTAAGGATCATTTTTATCAGTTATTTTACCCCGGTACGGAAGGTATCTTCCGGTAAAATAAATTCTAGGCTTTTTTTGCCTTAAAAAAAAGATAAGGATTGAGATCAAAATATTATTGCATTACGTAAAGCTTGAAAAAATGCGACTTTTAAGCGCTTTGCAATGTATTTCAAATGTTATTGCAAAGATTTTGAAACAATGCTATTAGGGTTAAGTCGGAAAATGTGTTAGGAAAAAAGAAATAAGGACAAAATAGATGTCTTTTTTTTAAGATGACTTTCTGTACCTTTTTTCTTCAGTGATTTTTCTTTTATTTTGCTGCTTTCCTAAGGATCAATATAAAGCATCGCGCAGAATATAGCAATAATGCTGACTTTGAGAAAGCTGTACTTGACACTTGGAAACCATATTTTCCAAAAAAAAATGTATAAAAATATTTATTATTTATCATTATTTAAATATATGTATAAAAATGTTTAAAATATTATATTATTAAATATATAAAATATTATATTGTTAGTTTGCCACATAGTCTAAGAGATAAGAAGCCCAACTATAAAAATTGAGTTCAGTTAGGCTTAGACTACACATTAATTATAGTCAGGCTTAGATTATACATTAATTTTAAAAATCGGCCTTTGGCCCTAACTAAACAGTTAATGCTCCGCCCAAACGGCGCGGTCACAATCTACCCATTTTTCCCCACTTGTTTACCCTGGCTCTTACTCTATTTATACACGTAAAGGGAACAACCCCTAAATGATTCGTCATAAAACGCTTAACTTCAGGTAAAAGTATATCTTTTTCCTTTATAATGGACGTAATGGCAGCGCACAGCTAACTGATATCCCTACGACAATTGGGCAAAATCATGCCGGAACCGCGTTCGCATTACGAGACAAGCTCTTATCGATCGGCATGATGATCATTAATCATTAGGTTAAGCATCCCACCGGTTCGACTAACTTGAGAATGTAAATATAAAAGTAAATGCATTAATGGAGCATTGCTACTACCTTCTATGGTCTAGAATCTGTACTAAAGATGTTTTCAAATTTTCTGCAAAATTCTTATAATCAAAGATTTCTCCAAAACATTATTAATGTAAATAATCCTACTTCCATCAACAAACCTAATAATATCTTTAGAGTTTTTAAAAATTCTACGCAAAATAAAGAATGATTTGATACTACTTCTTTACTAATATCTGTTTATTGGTGGAATAGATTTGAGGTTAATTCAGTTCTGCTACATCTAACACAAGGAACGTTAGGCTAACGTTTTTCAGTGATGCGTAAAGTCTATATATTCTTTGTCACTTCATTTTGTTAAGTCCCTTCGTCCGTCCCCATTATTAAGATAAGAACACGTACAGTTTGAGTATATGGTGATGAAAGGGGTCTACATTTTGCCCTAAAAATTTAACACAGAAATTGATATAAAAAGATTATTCTGATGAAGACATGAATTGTGGCGCGTATACACGTAAATACATACATACATAATATTTAAAAAAAAAATATCATCAGTAACTTTCGATTTAGAACACAATCTCTTGGTATCACAAATTAAAACACAACCAGTTTAAAGTATATTTATCAACCGCATGCCTTAATTAACAAAAAGCTGCCTGAGAAGATAGACATGCAAAGTATAGTCAAAGTTAAAGATAATCCCGTAAATATCGCGTTTACATTAATTCCTATGTCTAGATCTTGTGTGAAAATTTTTACAAAAACCAAAAAAATCCATCTACTAAACCTAAACACTTGTACGTGCATATATCAAAATAAATGAGGACACAGTCATATATACAAGCGATGGTTGTTTTTTTTTTTTTTGTTTTTTTTTGGGGGGAACACATAAAATTCATAATTTACAACACTTTTAAAGCCATCATTTTACAAGCAGCATCAGTGCAGCCGTGCCAGGGATCTCTGCTGTGCGCGGCTAATCACACGACAAATCACACAATTTTAAATGAAAATTTACTTATATCTGCTCTCTCTCCGTTATATCTTCACTCTATCGTACTAACTGAGACGTGAATGGAATTTCTCATAAATAACGTCAATCAAATCGCAATAACAAGTAATGATGGAAACGACCCAACTTGATACGACAACCACTTAATTCTTCACAAAGATATGCAGACAGAATAGATAGACAGATAGACAGACAGTCTCAAAAAAAAAAAAGAAAAAGTGTGCAAATAAATTAGAAATTTTCAAGTATGAAAATTTTCTACTTTGAATGAATTACTAACGAGCTCATCGTTTTTCTTTTCTTTCTTTTTTTTTTTGTTTTTTTCTTTTTTTTTTTGAGTATAACAGGTGCATATATACGTGTGTGTGTTCTATTTGTAAAACAAAAATATTTTAAAATATTTTCCCCTCAATCAGTAGATAAGTTTGCATCAAAAATAAGAAAATTTTTAATGAAAAACTTTTTCTTCTTCATTCCCTTTATTATTATTTCACCTTACAAATCCTGCATAAACGTTATTTTATAAAATTATTCGTGTGCAAACTGTGTATCGTACAGTTTTCCTACATTAAACATTTAAGTGCGATATCCATGTGTCCTTCCTCCCCACCCCCTTTAATACTATTTTATATGTTGGCATTGCTGGTATTGTTGTGATGGTTGTAATCGTTTAAAAGGAAGCAGAATGGAAACAGATACTGTAACAATGATTAAAAAAGTTTCTTACGAAAAAAACAACAGCAACAACAACAACAACAACATCTACAACTAAAACATACTAAGGCGTGATGTGTTTGTTACAAAAACTACCCGCACCATCTCACTAATAATATCATCGAATTTTCTATGTGAATATAAAGCTAAAGTAACGAATTTTTATTTATTTTTATAAAGCTTTCATCAAACAACAGACACACACACACACACACAAACAAACGCACTCAAGTGAATTTTTCATTTTGTTTTCCTTTTAAACTCGATATCTCATGTATCTCTATGTATCAGAGAATATGAGAAATGCGCGTTCATAATAATGATGCGCTCCGTTAAATTTGCCAAAAACTTTTGAATAATTTTTCATTAATAATGGCTTTCAGACTTGATCCTGTTGTTTAAGTTTTGGAATTTTTGCAGAAATTTTATTCAATATCATGTTTTTTTCATTCAACCGACTGATGCCAAACGGTGGGCTTAGTCTTAAAAAAAACATCACAAATAATTTCAATTGAAAGGAAATGAACTATTATTTATCTTTAAATGTGTGAATGTATTGGGAGATAATTGAAGTCTTAATATTTTTTAGACTGCCGAAATTACTCAGAGAAATTATATAATATTTTAAGTTTACCTTCACCAACTAGACTGATACTAGTTTAAAGTTAATAATATAGTTACGAAGAAGTTATCAAGTAATGACATGGTTAAGATTTCAAAAAGTGGATCGTAAACTGTTAGCCCTTTCAGTAAGAAGATTTTAAAGACAATGTTTTCGATATATGTTAACCATTGAGAACTTATCTCTTGAAATTGTTAGAATCTTGTTTCAAACTTAGCTTGTAAGAGGCGAGTATAAAGAATTAAGGAAAACCTAGCGAGATATTTTAACTGTCCTTAACATCCCTCTTTTATTAAAAAACATTTATCTTTCTTTAAATCGCTAATGAAGTTTCGAAGCATTTCGGAAGTCTTCCCTTTCCTCAATTCATAAATAATCAAAGCTGCTCGTTACGATTTATTAGAACTAAATTTTATTTAAGTCTCGTTATATTATATATGTTATGTTACTGTTGCAGTTGTTGCTTTACTGCTATTGTTGTGGTGTTTTCGCTGCTGATGATACCACCTTCGAAGGAACAGCTGTTGTTGTTGTTGTTTTTACCGCTGTCTCTGCTACTATTGTTATTGCGGAAGTTGACGTTTGCTTCTACAGTTTTTAGTATAAATTTGGAAATTGTTTCCACTCACTTGAAAAAGATTGGGAATCACTTATTTTGAAAATAAGAAAAATGCATTTATTCTTCAAATTCCAACATTTTTTCATGAGATTTTTATGGATCGGCGGTCGCAAAATCTTCACATAATCACATAATAACAATTTAAATAAATTTTTTTTTTTTATTTAAATTTTTGTGCCGAACAAAAACGTTACTGAATGGTCTAGAGTAAGTTAAGAGAGTCGCGAGAGATTCACTATTTTCATGTGACCGTAGTATTTTTAAATACAAATGTGGCAAAAAAAAGTACTTAATGTACTGGCCTGTTTTATCAACGAAACTAACAGATATCTATCATTAGTTTTTGGCCAAAGTTTACTGAAAAGCTTTAACGACAAAATACTTCGTAGCACGTAGTCAAAGACTGGCTAAAAGCATTGCTCCTGTTGTAGAAAATGTTGCAAATAATCCAACAATCTTGATTCAACCTGATTAGAATAGAAGACATGATTACGACATAAGACATGATTACGATATAAGACATAATTACGATATTAGACATAATTGCGATATTGGACATGATTACGATATAAGACATAATTACGATATAAGACATGATTACGATATAATACATAATTACGATATTAGACATGATTACGATATAAGACATGATTTACGAAAAGCTATGCATGTAACTTAATGGTCAACACTAATTTCCTTATTCACAAGACTACTTGGAAACGGTTTCAATATTTCCCATAGTGTGGATTATATTGGAAGCAATTTGCGATCGGGTTCAACCCATTTCTTGAAAAAAAAAAAAAAAAAAAAAAGAAAAGAATATCAAGTCTATTTTTTCTATGGGTATTCTGCGAAAGACAAAAAATTCGGTAAACTTAGAATCCTTCGAAATTATTAATGACAAATGATAGTAAAGTAATACAATGTGCTCCACTGTTCCCGTTTTTATATCAAGGATTAGCTGCTTTTGTTTATCTATCTTTGCACAAAACACAATTTGCATTTTCCCAAAACAACCACCACCAACGTACACTTTCATAACAATCACCATCAAGCATAAGATTCATTCATTTGTACATAGTACGTTCGTTCACCACTTTGGCTCTCAAGGCGTAAAAAAAAAAGAAGAGGAAATACTTTCTCCTTTTGTATGCGAGTGAACGTTTCATATAGTAGGTACGTGTGCATGTGCATACAATTTAGTATTCTTGTGCAGCATCAAATGCGCCATTTGCAATATTTGCTTCTGAGCAATATGACGCACATTACTATATATGCCAAAGAAACTACAAAAAAAAAAAAAGAAAAGAAAAAACATCAAAAAAAATCCAACACAAAAAAAAAAGTTCATAATTTCATCTGTTTGTTCATTTCTTTGAACTACGTTACGTCTAGGTCCGCATGCATGTATGTGTGTATGTACTCATATACATATGTACGTATATATGTATAGATCTTCTATACTTATTAATTTTCCCCATTATTATGTCTCGGTTCTGGTTTGATGTTGTTTGCATTCATTTGTAACCGTACAGTGTGTTATACGTTGGGTTAGATACGTTTCATTAATTAACTTGAATAGTCTCAATGAGGGGTTTACACGTAACAACAATGCATAATTTATCTTAAATTTCGTCTGGGATTTTTTTGTTGTTGTACTTTTCATCATTTTTCTTTTATTTTATTGCACACTTTTCTTTTACATTTAATGAAAGAACTTATTTATAAGAGATTTTTTTCTTTTTTGTCTAATAGAGGAGGAAAAAAAAAAGATTGAAACTTCTACACCAGTACACTACTATATATATATGTATATATATACGTAGTATACACTAAAAATTCCGCTAAGATAGAACGGTTAAAACAGAATTTATAAAAACGTTAACGTTTGCTAAAAAGCAAAGCTACAGTTAGATCCTAAGCACTATATATAAATGATTATATGCTGAGCTTATAGCAAATATTTAGATTAAACTATAATTTTAACTGAAGTTAAGATTTAAACAAATGTAATTACCACGGAATAAATTTTAAAAACTGTAAAATTATTAGGCAAACGGAGAGAAAGGCATTTAAATACCGAATATATTAAAGAAAAATCATAAATTTCGGCAAGTTCCACAGACACGATTGTTTGAAACTCCAGCGTATTAGTTACTAACAAAACTGTTTATGAAATAATTAAATCAAAAAGAACCTAGCATTCGATATAGAGTCTTCGAAAAGGCAAGTTTTACTCAATCGTCCACTCAAACTTCGATTTTTAAATAAAGTAGAAGAGAAACGAATCATATCAATTTTATTTCGTTGTTAAAACTTAACTGAAGGTTCAATGGCCTAAGTATTACAACATGAAATGGTCTATAGTAACTAAATAATAGAAATGATTTACTCAATCGTCCACCATTCGTTAAATAAGGTAGAAGGGAAACGAATCATATTAATTTGATTTTTTTGCCAAAACTTAACTGAAGGTTAAACGGCCTAAGCATTATAAAATAAAATCGTCCGTATTAACTAGATAATAGGAAAGGTTCGGAAAAGTAGTTGTCAATCGTCCACACAAAAGTCGATTATTAAATAAAGTGGAGGAAAAACGATTTTTTTTTGTTAAAACTTAACTTAAGGTTAAATGAGCGAAGTGCTATAACACGAAATTTTCTGTTGTAATTAAATAATACCAAGAGAGCGGAACGATGAAAAACTTGTAGTTAGCTAAACGAATGAAAGTGTTTCTGTACCGCTGCCTTTGTAATTTCAGAACCATGAGGTCGTTTCACTCTGAGAATGCAAAACAAAGAAAGAGTCTCTACAAATAATCCAAACAATTGGGGTTGGAACTCTGCTAACGTTATTATTATATTCATATTCTGAATCCTTGTGCTAAATCGTGTTTGACTTGCTTTAGATTTTGTTAAAAAAAAAGCTAGCTCCAGCTTGATCATTACATCTGAAGTATAAGAAACTATTTTTGAAAAGTTTACGATTAATCTTATGGCATCTCATGACTTAGACATTTGAATCGGAATTATATACCTGAGTACAATCTTGCTGAACGCTTAAGAATTTACAACTCGGGAGGAACATACAAATTTGCCGTTTCATACTCTCTTTAATACCTTTATATCAGTTTGAATTTATTGTTCTTTCTTACTATCCAAAAATGAACTCTTATATATCGTAAAATCGTTTCTGTATGATTTGAAATGTCACGAAACAATTGCAATATGTAGCATACTTCATTTATTTTCTCTTAGATTCATTGTGCAGACATATGCTATCGAATGTAGATAAAGTATTGCTAACAATCAGACAAAAACTATATTAAAAATTGTTAGAGAAGCAAAAAAGGAAAAGAAAACAAACTCAAAACATTCATATTTGTATTCAATCAATATTGTCGGTACACCTACAGTTTGTGGAATGATTTTTACTTCCAGACATTGATAGTAAGGTAAGGTAAAAACGTTAGTGGGAACAGCAGACAAAAGTGTTTCTACATCACGTTTTTATTTTTATTTTTCTTTTTTTTCTTTCTTTTTTTTTTTTGTAGAAAACAATAATAAAGAATGAATTTTTGTTCAAAAAAACGTGGCGCAAAGCTTTATAGAAACTTTATTATCAACGTTCAGAAATGCATAAATTAAATGAGATAAGTAAGAAAGTTATATTCGTTTTAGAACGAATTTTTGACACCATTCATCTCAAAGCATTTTATTATAATTGCAGACCATTTTTTATTTTAGATGTAAGTAGGGGTATTACAAGTAGACTTTTGAGCAGGTCGATCTTACTATCCTTTTTACAGTGGCCTTAAGAAATTGGTCTTAGGAAATATTTGTATTAGATTTCAGATCAGTATTTTCTTGAAAGAACCAGCTTTGAACTATCGTGGACCTGTTTGTTGATCCGTTATGTGTCTTTTTCCATTTAGCTGGTCTTCTCAGACGTTTATAACAAATTTCGGACCAATATTTAGTATATCTTCTAACCTATAATTTTTTGTTCACAGATGTAATTATGGATCAATCACACATATTTTAAAACATTCTCTGTTGCTATCTAATAAGAAGGTATACTACTGTGGACAAAAAGTAATGAGACTGCATTTTTTCAAAAAACTCGCTATGATATCAATGTGTACTAAATCCTAGCTTTTCATATTAATTTTCGGAATGATGGCAGTTCCGACAAGTGTAGGTCGTTGAGACAGATGACGTTTTCGCCAAAAGTAGGTCGATGGGACAGATAGGTGGTTAAATGGTAAGGCTTACATCTACTCAAAGTTTTTCTTTTCTACTTGCTGGAGTCTCGATTGCATATTATTTGTGTTTGGTTACAAACGGAACGACAATCTAATATGCTGTACCTTAAATAGTATTTGTATTTTTCGTTAATCAACATAAAAAAAAAGCATCACCAACAATGAAAACTTGAATAACTCTAAAACGCTCGCATTCTATGCATACAAACTTACCATGCGGTCTTTATGTTATCAAGCGAACAGTAAAAAGTTTAGAATGAAATGTGGAAAAACAAAACAGGTAATAATTTGTAACAAATTAAAAAGAAAAGACCGATCGTATTACGCCTTATGTTCTGTAATTAATATAGAGTAGCATAGACCATATATTACTTAAGTTCGAAATGAGTTTAGTACACAAGAACATAAGATTTAAGCAACCAACATATAAAGTTAAGAAGAAGACTTTCAAAAAAAAGTCATGAGTCAAAAGAAATTCTATTTATATTTGGTCAGTTGCGCAAAGACTTCTAAAAACACAAAAACATTTATTTTACGTGCGAGGAGTTAAAGGAATTTTGGTTTTTTTTTTTTTTTGTGCATAACAAATCAGAAAAGCATAAATTATTCAGAATTAAAGAACGATTTAATTTAATCTAATGGAAGTAATAAGAATATATGAGAGATGAAAGTTTGTCTTCCTACACGTTTCCTACTCTTCGAGCTTAAGACTACGCGGTCCATCTAAGTATTAGACTGTTTTTTAGGCGAACGATAGCCGGCTGTCCTTTAAGTGGTGTAACAATCTTCATCAAAGGTGGTTTCATTATCTTTAGGTTTTAGAAAAAATTTTCGCTGGGTATCGTATATTATAATTTCCCTGTAATTAGAGGATTTTCCTATCGAAGAATCTACAACCACCATAATAGCCCACGAAAAGCCGTACCTAGCGATCAGATAAGAGAGCATACTCCAAGCAGTGTATTGACTAAAGAGTAATGCCTACAAGTTGCAATTTCTCTTGAGGACCTTCCTACTATCTTATCTCCTGGATTAGATGTACTGGACACAACCAAGTCCGTAGTCGTGCTCTCACATTCGATAGTGCTTCGATGGATCATAGAATTGCTTTCTTTGCATATTTTAAACGAAAACGATCGTTCCCGTAAAACTTCTTTGCTTAAGTAAAAACCCCACTTTGTAAAGTCATTTTTCTTTATTTTTTTTTCTATTCTATATGAAATCACTGTCATTACGTAACCAATCTTGTAATTCTGGTTTTCACTTAAGCTGTCAATCAGTTTATTATCATATAAGAATATTGAGAGAATGTTATAAGACTACTGCATAAATCTTTCATAAAATAGTGCTTGAAAACACTGGAAGAAGGCAGTTTCATAAAAAAAGTACTCATAAACGTCAATGCCGTACACTTGAAAGTAAAAAAAAAAAACTTCTTGATGTCTATATTGTAAGCGGGGAAATACAAAATTGTTTCGTTCAATTAAACAATAAAATATGAATTTTCAGTTAAGATAACGACTCGTTAAAGGTAATTAACTTAATCATTTCCTAGTGGATGACGGAAAAAGTCAATTTGAATGAATTTACGATTTGCTACTACTATAGAATGAGAATATTTTGCAACAATATTTACATAGATGAGTTTAAAAAGAAATTTTTTCTTTTCTTGAAAAGTTTCTAATGCAACATTGTTTCTTCTTCTTCTTCCTGGACGTGCTCGGTTTGTGATTTAAGTAGCTATTGTTAATGTTGCTATTTAGATACGATTATTTAAAACATAACCAAAACTTCAAAAAAATCTATAGAAGAATGGCGCAAAAATGTAGCATTAAAGCATAAGCTTCTCTTATGAGAAAATAATGTGCTGAGAAGAGCTCTTTTCCCTTATGATAGCCGCTTATCTCTTTGCTCATTTGCTTCTTATTTTAGCTGAGCCATTTTTAATTTTCTAGAACTTGGAAAGTTAAAGAGCGCTTTAAAGTTTATAGCGAAAGAATCGTGTTTTGATCAAAAGTGATGTCCGTCTGTCCTCTTACCATATGCACATTTAATTGTAGTTTAATTACGGGAAGCGAAAGAGCACGATAAATAGATAGAGAGAGAGATAGTGTGTGTGTGTGTGAGAGAGAGAGAGAGATAGTGAGAGAGAGATAGTGAGAGAGAGAGAGAGATAGTGAGAGAGAGATAGAGATAGTGAGAGAGGGAGATAGAGATAGTGAGAGAGATAGAGATAGTGAGAGAGAGGGATATAGTGAGAGAGAGAAAAAGCAAGAGAAAGAGAGAGTGAGAGAGAACGAAAAACTAAGAACACAACTCACCAAAATATCTTTCCTGTCAACTTTTGCTATATTATTCAAGAGTACGAGATTTAATTGAGGCAATTAACACATTTTTATGACCTATAAAAAGAAGTTACAGTTCAAAATGTAAAATACAAACTGATTTATGTTCGTAAACATCTTTTATCGTGCATACCTATTGACTTATTCATATGTTCAGGTAGTTCTTTATTCCGTTCCGTTTACTCTCCTTGCAAGTTTGATTTTTAAATTTCTTTACGGCATTTCCCATTAGGTTCACCTAAAACTCGTAAACAGTTTTTTATATGCGAATATTATGTTTCGTTTCGAATACTTTGCTGCTGTGTGTTCATCGTTTCGTTGATTTTGACTTTCTTTACTGAACTGAAAGTGACAGCTACTTACACATCCGTTTACTAGTCTTTAAAGGTATAAATGGTTTAATAATTTTTTTTTATTCAGTCATTTTTTTTTTATATCATCACAAGTGTCATTTTTATAGGTCGTTAAATGTGGTTATAATATATTAACAACTAATTATTTCTTTAATAACCCATAAATTTTATAGCGAATAATAATAAATCATTTTGGGGGCAAAAAACTTAAGAAGAGAACAAGTAATAAAATAATACACGAAGCAGTAATAGAAAAAAAGAAAAAAAAAACTAGGAAAAAAGAAATTAAAAATTCAAAGATAATTTTTATGTCTATTACTCCAGCGCTCAAAAGTATATTAAATTTCTTAGTCGATTTGCACCACTTACGAGTGATTACCGAAAACGTTAGCTACACAATTTCTACATTAAATTGGACCTATAGTCAATAAACAGGCCTGTCCATCCTTTCACCCATTCGTGGAATGCTCATGTTATAATAATTACGAAACTTAAAAAAGCAAGCAGGAATTTACCTCACAAGGCTTTAATTGATAGCTTAGCAGTTTAGAAATATACATGATACTCTCACAAGTAACCTTATACTTACTTGAAATCTGAACAAGCTCATAACTTTTCACCTCAAAAAGTCATAAAATTAAGTCAATGTAGATATGATTATGATATAATTATAATATAATTATGATAATAGAGCTCTAAATCAAAACTTAAATGATGTCTACGATCTCTCTAATTTTTCTAACGGATTCAATAATTGTAATAAGACAACACCGCCGATGTTGTATCTAAATAATGTTATTGAATAATTAATTTCTGTATCGTACTGAAACGAGAAAAGTTATCTAGAAAGGCCCAACACAACCAAGCTATGACTTAAATGCCATCTTTTTGCAACATTATAATGATTTGATTGTTCGTTGGTAATCTATTCATTAGTTTTACGATTTCATGTCTTAAACATTTTAATTTTACTTTCTGAAACTATCGCTTATTTGACATTTAAATTTGAATTTGTTTTTAATTTAGCTGTACAGTGACATTGTAGTTGAACTGAAAGTTGAATTATTTAAATGAAAAAAATTAATAATTTATAGGAAAAATCGACTTGAAATTTAATGCAAATATTTATCAGGTTCAATCAAAAATTTAATGTAGTCGGGAAGCTGGCATAAAACTTCCTAACACGGTAGATCTTCGAAGTACAATACGCTACTATGGACAAAAACTAATGAGACTGTATTGTTTTTTTTTGTTAAATACTTGGGCTACGATATCGATGTCTAAATTTGTTTTGAAGGTTGATATGACTGTTTTGAACAATTGACAAAAATTTCAAGACACATGTCCTGCAGGGTTTTTTTTTTTTGCTTAAATAATCTTCCATTTTTGTTTGTTTTGGTTTTCCTGTATCACTGGCTATTCGTTAGATGTTATGTCTTAATAACCTGTGAGATGATGGACAGTTTTCGCAAAGTTCAGCCTGTAAAAAGGAAACGCAAATTTTTTCAATTTTCAATATTCCTCTTAGCTAAGGCTAAGGAACCATGTTCCCCGAGCTTTAAAACTCATAAAGAATAGAATTCTTACCAAAGTTTCTACAAAATATTTGGTTATTAAGCTCTTAGGCAAATAAAAGTAATTTTTGCAATTAACTTACTTGCCAGCATTTTCAACTTGAATAAAAAATTATTCGAACAGTAGACCTACAAAATTTTCCTCAGTTTCTTTACTGGTTTTTTAAGTCATTATATATAAATTTTTTTCTTTTTAATAATAAACCAAAAAAAAAAAAGGAAAAAAATTCTGAATGAAATTTTATTTTTGAAAAATTTTAATTTTTAAATAAAAGCATTTGGATTTTAATCTGCTTTCCCCGAATTAGCATCGAGAAACCAAAACAAGGGTAGGCATAAATGGAATCCAGTTAACTTCCCAAGTGCGTTATAATTAATTTTTTTTTTTTTTCAATTACAGAATTTGTGTGTGACATCTTCAAAGCTGAATTGAATCTTGAGAATTTCTCGCTACCTCCACACTTCTCTACCGCTTATGTTATCTGTCTGGCCATAAGAATTGCTGTCAACATGGCCGGCGACAAGAAAAGGTTTAATCAACGTTAGAAAATATGGAGAGTGAGAAGTTTTTAAGCGAATCAAAGTCGAAGCTCCCTCTATGTGACTGGAAAGATATAGAGAGAGACAAAGAACCTGTTTTCGCTTTTCCAGGATTCGGTGCCGCTTCGTTGTACGATGATAGAGGATGGACGATGTATTTATTTTCTTAGCTTACTCACTGCGGGTGAGCAATGCCTTAATTCGGGAGGAAGCAGACATCCAAATGATTCTTAATTACGCATCCTAAAAATATATATATATTTATTGTGAATATGTAAATATATATATGTATACGGGGGATAACTTACAAAATTTCTATAAAAAAAAAAAATTCGAAAAAAAATTTCAAAAATAAATTTGCTTCGAGTAAAATTTTTGTTAATATATTAGCAAAATTACAAATCGAAATGAAATGTGAAAAAAAATTGTAAAAGGTAAGTCGCGAAATTTTTTGCCCGGCATACCTGTTAAGAAAATTTTTTCTTTTACTTTTTATAGATGCATATAAACGGAGGTGGCGGAACAAGTGTTTTTTTATAAAATAGAATGAGAACGTAATATATAAGGTAAGTGAAATAAAAGTAGAAAATTGTTTTATTTTTCAACGCATTTTGAAATCGTATCAGAACGGATGAAGTCGTTTTATAGTTAAAGCTTCTCACTCTCTCCGTATCTTTTTGCTTTAGTTTAGATATAGCCTAGATAGTCTATCTAGATAGATTCCAAAGAACTTTGCTTAGATTAAGTTTCGAAACTGTGTGTGCAACAGTAAATTATCTAAGAGAAAAGTAAAGATTTTCTACAGATCTTATATTTTATTTATGTCAGTCCTACACGTTAAAATACATAATATTTGATATATTAAACAGTG
The DNA here is from genome assembly GCA_000671755.1 of Glossina brevipalpis. Lineage (NCBI taxonomy): Eukaryota > Metazoa > Arthropoda > Insecta > Diptera > Glossinidae > Glossina > Glossina brevipalpis. Next base: position 613,533 of record KK351143.1, read on the forward strand.
TAAATAATACTAAGCCTGTAGAAGGATCGAAATAGATTCAAATTGTACGCGCTTTTAAGCTACAAATGTTCATAAAGTTTGGGTAGAAAGTAATTCAAAAGAATGTTGATGGAACAGAGAGTAGTTTCTTTTAATGAAATCTTAATTAAATTTTATTCATAAATATGAAATTAAATGAAAACCGAATATTACATTTCATTATTAGTGTAAATTTATGAAATACCATTCATGTTCATGCATGCGTGACCCTGCTTATTCTTAAGATGCGACTAAAGAATCTATTCTTTAAGCGAACATTCTCTTACAAACAACAACAACGAGGTTCATTTTTCCCCAGACAACTTTGCCAACTAATTCAATACACATCATGTGTTTTTTTTTCAAAAATTTATTTTAAAAAACTTTCTTTATTTAATAGCTAACAATACTTCACTGTAAAAGCGGCCGCAATGATAGCCGAGAGTATTTAGCTGCTTGAAAAACCAAATTTTCGTTTGACAAGACGATCTGGACTTTTGCATATTGTAAGTAAAAAGTAGAAATTTTCTTAAAAATTTGAACCTGCAAGAATAGGTTTTATATAGAAGTAGTGAGACCCGCGTTATGTTATGAAAATCTAAAACAAAATAAAAAACCTTGATACGCGTTTGATGTGTAAACCTAAGCACTCCCTTTCCTGGCGAGAACTGTGTTAACGTAATTTCAAAAACCACGAAGCTTTGCCATACAAGCATCGAAACGATAGATACTTGGAACTAATAAAAGTCCTTTAAAAAAAAAAAAAAATTGAAATAGATTTCAACCTCTAAAAGAGCTTGAGATAGTTGAATAAAAATCGAGGACTCTTTAAAGTAACAAGCGGGCGGTAAATTTTGATCATATCTATGAAAGGATCTGCTCTCTTCCACTCTAAACTCATTTATGTTATAATCATCTATAGGATTACTTCTCTAGCGTATTCCAGTTTGGAAAATTTTGCATAAAGTGCTTGAATTGCCACATGTGGCTTGGTTCTCTTTACAAGTTTTTCATTTTTTATCTTCCTTAATTGATTTGTCCTAAGGAACTATATAAAAACATTGTTCATCTTGAAAGAATATTGCTTTATTAAAGGCTTTTGATAGCGATATAAAATTAGAAGAAAAAAAAACATTAAAAACTATTGCAATCTCAGTATCTACTTTGAATGCTAAATATCGATTGCAGAGAACAATAATGAAGAGAGAGAAAATTTAGGTAACATTTTAAATGACTCTGAACTTCTTATCAAAGGGATTAGAGCAAACTTTATCTAACGCATCATGCATCTTCTTTTAATGCAATGATTATAATTATCTTTCTATTTCCGCAGTTAAGATATATATCACTCGTATGTGCGTATATAGGAAGCCTTCATAAAAGATCAATTTTTTTCCTTATTAGTCTCATTCATTCAAGTCCTACTTGCATATTCTTTTATACCTAACGTTAATTTTATTGTTGATTATTAAATAGCTCCTAAGTCTACTAGTCAGAGGGTATGTAAAAACTTAACGGTTTTTTTTTCTAATATTCATAAATGTTCTCGTAACGTTTAAAACCATCTTAAGGAATAATCTTCCAACGGCAGATCACAAAATGTTAGCATAAATTATATCTGGCTTACGGCAACAAACAAACGTCGTTGCATGCATAGAACTTAAAAAAAGTAAACAGAATAACTAACATGCACACAAAACAAATTTATACAAAATATACTAAAAATGTTTTTAGAGATTTTCTCATAAATCGATTTTGTATCGCGTCTAATCTGCTGGGCAGGCATATTCACACTCTCTCAACTCAAAAAAATCCACGTCTGTTTGTGTGTGTTTATATATATGGAAAACATTGAAACTACACCAATAATTATCAGTGATTTTCTTTCCCATATAAGATATGCGCGCGCATGGCGGCATCACCATAGAATATATATTTTCAATTTCAATATGGTTGCTCGTAGCTATGGCCTAATGTTGTTGTTGTATACAAAGCGAATGGCTGCCTGTGAGATTATTATGAATACTTTGTTATTGTATAAGCAATAGAAAAACCAGTTCTTCATATAATGGTCCAAGTCAAGAGAGCAAAAAAAAAATGTTGTCATGTCAGTTTGCGAGTGTGTGTGCGAGAGTATGTATTGATTTGTATTTAAAAAAGGAAATTTTAAGCATTTTGTTGTTGTTGTGCGCAGTGGTGCACTCTAGCGGTTAAATCATTAAATGTAACTTTACTAATTTCTCCGTAAGAGGGATAGTTGGTATTTGAGTTCGTGTCCACGCTAATTGAGTTAAATAAGAGGAAATTACGTACAAAAATTCCTAATAATAAATTTGTAAAGGTTTTATATTTTCTTCGAAATACAAGAAGAGCGTGTTTAAATGAAATGTGATTTTTAAAGGGATGAAAATTTGCAGAAAAAAGCTATTTTGCAAGGATTTCTCATATGTATTTGATTTTCTTGCAGGTTTTGGTCATTTGCGATAGTACATAAGATCCTGCTCCCAATACATATCTATATATATATATATATTTATATACATATATATTGAGTGCACATATTTTTTAGGGCGTTAGCTGCTTTAACTAATTTTATGTCTTTTTCAATTTTGTATACTTAGATAATAACAAAAATCGATAGTAATCTTAAATGATGATGTTTTTCTACGCTTTCACAAGCTCTGTGTGTGTATGTGTGTATTTATAATAAATCAATTAACTTCTCGTCTCAACTTTTGAGAGAAGTTGGTGTCGTTAAATTATTAAATTAAAGGTTTTCTTAGTAATAAATTTAATAATTTTATACAAAAATTATACAAAACTTTAGTTTCTATTCAATTAGGCTTGAAAAAAAAAAACTTCCAGTAAGAGGTAACTAAACCATTTTGCATAATTTTTTCCTTTTGTTTTTTTCTTCTCTTTTTGATCACTTTTTTTTTTAATGCTTTTAAATGTCATAAATATAAAAATTTATTTGATTGCCAACGTTAGTCAAGGGGTATCATCATTAATATCATCAGTTCTGGCCAATGATGGTGGCATACAAGCAGGCAGG
>KK351143.1:619105-623011 GCA_000671755.1 Glossina brevipalpis
CTAACTACGTGTTAGAATACAATCACACAATAATCTAAACATTAAAAAAGTAACACTTGACTTTTTTGTTTTTAATAAATATTAAGGAAGAAATTTAATTTTTTGTTTATTGCCAAAGATAAGAGGGGGGACACAAACATGTATAAATAAGAATACATTGTAGTGATAAATGCTTTATATTTGCGTGTAGAATTACAATAGCGTGCATAAGACACTTTTTTTTTCATATATAGGTAAGAGAAGCATAAGGAACCCGCATATATATGTTGTGTGGTTTAAGAATAAACACAACCAATTAAATCAAGACTTTAAAGCAAAAAAAAAAAAATACATAAATGCTTTCATTTATATACACCCAACTAGACGAATCTTAGATGCCCAACCCCTGTAACTACATTGTAACTATAGTTGTACTCTACAGTACTCTGTACTCTGAATATAACTTTCTTAAGTTTAAGAAGAATCGTCTAAAAATTATGATTGAAAATTTAAGAAATTTCATTAAGTTGCCTCGAGTACCGTGACAGAATTCCTGATGTCTTCTAAATTCGCAATATTAACAATGGGCAATGGGAACTGCAAGTACTTCTTGCTTATCGCTTTACGAAAATTTCTTGCTATTATTTGAAATCCTTTCAATTAATCGCGTAAGCGACTAAAAGTTGTTCTTATACTTTTACTACCGAATATCATTTTTATTTATCGCAAATGAGCTAACCACAAACTAGTATGCTTTCCAAATTTTTTTTAAATGTGAGAATTGAATACAATCATCTCTTATAGGAATGAATACCGATTTTTTTTTTATAGGCATCGAGATGATGGTGTGCGCTATATATTTTATGTACGATATGTATTTATAGAAGAAATATACAAAAAAATTCCGGGTTTTTCAAGTGAAATATTGAAATTTTTGATAAGTAAGTTGAAAATGAAACACTCTGTATAGAATATAGACGCAGAAGACGCTTTAGTAATTTTAATACGATTATCGATTGTAAGGAAAATTTAAAAATTTTTATTTCCACTTGTTTTTTTTTTCATATCAGCTCTCTTATATCCCCAAGCATAAGTAATCTGGTTAAGTAGATACGGTGCGTAATAGTACATATACATATATCGAGAGATATATGATATTTTATTCACTTTTATATTCAGACCTCGTTTTGTTAGTTATTTATATGGTTTTTGAAATCATGTGAAAATAACTTCGAATCACTTGAGACCAGACAAAATGTCTGCATTTTTTTTCTCTTATCTCTTTTCCTTTGTTTTTAATTTTTTTTTTTTTTTGATATTTTTATAGATGGCGTCTGGACATTATTGCTGGGAATAATGAGTTTATTTTAAATATTATAAAAATTCTTTCAAATGATTAAACAAACTTTTTATAACCATACGGTGTGATAGAAGTCGCATACATAATGCTTGATCGTTTATAACATTCAGAAGTATACTTTAGGGTCCTTACAAGAAGCATATATATCCCCATATATATTTATGTATATATATATGTGTATATATAAGCAGCTTATGTAGTCTTTGGGTATTACAAAAGATGGTGGATATTGACCCATCCTTTTTATTTTTATGTAAATTTGTTTTCTATAAAGTAGTTGGTATTGTGGACGAATAGAATTCAAGTCAAAGAATATAATCGTAAAGCTTTAAATTCTCAATTAAAATTTTTGCAATTTTGAGAACTGCAAGAATCATCGGACGGATAGACGAATAAAAATTTGTATATTCATGTTGATGATATATGCGCTTTTGTAGATGCTAAATACGAATTAAATAAAAGCATTGTTAATGGGGTATTCTTTCATATTGTAGCGGATTAAAAAATTCGACAAATTTCATATCGTAGCGGATTAATTATTCGCCACATTTTATATTACAGCCGATTAAATATTCACCAAATTTCATATCGTAGCGGATTAATTGTTCGCCAGATTTCTTAATGTACCGGATTAATCATTCGCTAGATTTCATATTTTAGCGGATTAATTGTTCTCCAGATTCCATATTGTAGCCGATTAATCATTCGCTAGATTCCATATTGCAGCGGATTAATTGTTCGCCAGATTTCATATTGTAATAGATCAAATATTCGCCAAATTTCATATCGTAGCGTATTAATCATTCGCTAGATTCCATATGGCAGCGGTTTAAATATTCGCCAAATTTTTATATCGTGGCGGATCTAATATTCGCCAAATTTCATATCGTGGCAAATTAAATATTCATTAAATATACAAACACCGTATCAGCGTCAGCTAACATGGGATAATTATTAATAGAATGTTATCAGAAGATAACTTTTGCCCAATTAGACGTAACGAAACGCCTTCACAGCTTTCAACTTCGAAAGGTTTTGTTTTTGATTTATTTATTATATCTCCCAACCCTACCTTTTAAATTAAAAATGATATAAGTCGACGCTTTTATCTCTGTATCTACTTTATCGATTCCTACATTCTTCTACCCCGAGGAATTTTTCTCGCGTTTTAGCGAGCCATGCCAGCTTGCATATTTTGTTCATCTTAATATAACAACTCGTCAACGAATGATAACATTCTTACCGTTTCGCTTAAGAAATTATTATTTGATTCAAACAATCGATCCCTATTCCTGTCCTAATTTGCAAAGTAAATGCAAAGTTGTGGCCAGTTGAAAGGAAAGAAACTGAAAGTATTCGCAATTCAAGGACAAGTTTTTGATTTTGGTTTTCAATATTTCTCTCGGGTTAGAAAGCGATTTATACATTTGTCTTTATCTCAGCAATTCATGAAATTTCGAATAAATTTCAGAAAAAGTCAAATGGTAATAGGAATAACTTTCTAACAGTTGAATTGAATTAACGAGTTGTGTTTGTCGCAAAGTCTCTTACACTACTCTTACGAACTGATTCCCCACATCCACTCAATTATAATTATAATTATATATATATATATATATACTCATATAGGTATTTTATTTTTATATATATACGATATACATATATATATATGCGTCATTATATAGAAAGCACTTTTAGATCTAACTCTTCGAAAAATTTCTTTAAAGAATAACTGTTTAGGTAATAGAAAGAAAAAGGTTTAGTTCTTGCTAAAGATACTACACTTTACTTCTTTATTTCCATAAAATGAAATAATTTATGAAATAATGCAGAATCAATATAATGTTTTTGTAACAATATACGAAATGGTGCTTGCTGGGATGACGATGATGTTTTTATTTTCAATCAACAACAAAACAAGTCGAAGAGAAAAAACTTTAAAAAAATTTCGGTACTATTTTATAATAATTTTATGATCTTTAAAATAAACAAAAAAAAAAACAAAAACAAAAACCCAAAAAAGAAAAGAAAAATATCTTAACTCTGAAGTGTGAATGCAATTGCAACGCTAAGTAGTTACCATTTTGTATATTTGATCTTGTTCAAGTGTAGTGCGCTTATATGGAAAATTTTATTTATACAACGTAAACAAACCACAAAGAGATAAACATATGCAATCGCAGTACACCAGTACTTTGTATTTTATCGCTATTGGTCATTTTTAGGGCAAACATTAAGCAGACATTTTATTATTAGATTATCAGAGAGTAAGATAACGAGCATGACTTGATATATAATATACACGCAATATATCGTCAGAATTGAAGTCTTCCAAAAATTTCACTATCACTATAATATGTATATGAATATATGCATATGTATCTATGTATATATATATGTATCTATATATATATATTATATATATATATATATGTATCTATGTATATTTATATATACATTTTTATGTAAGAGTATAGGCATAATTTATGACATTTCTTTGTTTTCCTTTTTTTTCTTTTTTTTTTTTTTTTTGTTTTGTTTTGTTTTTAAACCTACTCTCAGGCACA
>KK351144.1:34364-51712 GCA_000671755.1 Glossina brevipalpis
AAAATGCCAGTAATATTATATGCGTTAATTGCGTAGAGTTTAAAAAGGAGAATATTGAAATTGTTTGCAGATAATTATAATGAATTATACGAATCAATTTTTCACTTAACGTACTTATACTTAATTTACTTTATTTTATCACAGCTCACATTCATTTAATAACATTCACATATTTCTAAAAAACGTAATTGTAATTTTTTTAATTCGAATTCTTATCATCCGATCACTTCATCATTTTTGTTGTAATAGTTTTTATGTTGGAAAATTTCACTTCGATACTCAAACTCAGTTAATTATTCAGGTACGTTGATGACGTCCAAATTGGATTACGATGATATGATCCATTTAATACATTCTTCTCCAAAATTGATCCTATTCAAAACACATACACACACAAACATATGTATTTAATTAAGTTATGAAAGTTGAAGACAAATTTCATTACTACTAACGTGAAATCATTTTTAGTGTTGTTGTTGTATTTAGGTTTATTTTCTAAATTATGTTATTATAGTTGAATTTACCATTGTCTGAGACCATCCATGCGCTAAGTTTCTCATCTTCGGTTTTGTTGGTTTCATCCCAAGGAAATAGAATTTTATTATTTTCCGGTACTTTATACCTATAAAAACAACCAATAAAATACCGACTTATCAAGTAAATTTCATTAGCAACGAACTTTGTGTTCGTTCGTTATTACTTAAATAGCGAGTATTTCAAATGAACGAAATGAATATAAAGGATGTATGGCGAAGCTTATACAATTTAAACGAGCTACAGAACTTTATAGTCGGGAAAGATCGATCACTAAATATTACTACACTTCTTCACCTAATGTAACTGTTCATCTCTTTCTTCGCCATAAATTAGCAAGAGTTCGATTTTGGGTTCATATAAATAAATATAAATATTTCTTTTTACATAGGAGAGCTTTCAAAAAATAATCCCATTCCTATCAAATTTTCTATACTCATTCATCATGGGTCTGTGTCGAGAAATATTAACAAGTAAGAAAATTATGTTCGGCTAAGCCGAATCTTTTACATCCTCCATCTTTATCTTAAAAAAAGATAGAAAAAAATGAATTTTATTTGGAGGTCGTGGGCATTTTTTTTTTATTTTTATGGAATATGTTGGAAATTTTTCAGTGGTAGCCATAAAAATGGGACGATAAAAACTGTCTATAGCACTGGGTAGGCGTGACAGATACTTTTCATTTTAACGAAATACAATTCTAAACTTTAATCTATGAGCAATGAGCAAAATACTCAGAAAGCACCAGTTTGTTTGGCTTATAGTATATTGTAGGCGTATCCGTTGACCGATTTAGAACATTTTTAATACCAACTTAAGTGCCAAGATCTTTCAATGTTTCTGACAAATATCAAGCCGATATCTTAATTTTTGGGATTACACAAACCGACATACGTATAGATGGACAGAAGAACATACTTAAATCGATTCTAAATTTGATACCGATCAAGTATATATGTACTTTGTGGAATCTCTAAAGAGGTCTTCTGAGGGTTGTAAATAAAAAGACAAAATTAGTACATCCCCATCCTTCCGTGGTGAATACAAAAATAATAAATTTTTTTTATATGAGACATCTCTAAAATGGATTCCAATATAGGAGATGATGGCCCAAATCCAATCATTTTTAAGACATTTTACCCTTAGGCTGAAAAATATGTGGTTAGACATATATTAAAAAGTTCTATTTGCTGAGAGATGGATGTATTTGTAATTTATTGCTATAAAATATACATGAATTCTTGACACAAAAGGTATTATAGACGATGGTCTTCACACTTCTTAGTCTATGTATATTTAATAAGCTTGAGAATCGAACTTAGTCATACTTAATTATAGTCTGTAGACATTAGCAGTCTGCATTAAAACACTCACCCATTAAACCAATACATCACTTCATCACTTATTTGTTTTTTTTATTAGTTTTATAGGTAAATGCTTTTTGTTACCTTATAGGCCAAAACTGACATCCCTCGTTTTCAGTAAATGCGCAATTATCGTCATTCTTAGCCAATCTATCTCTATAAACCAAGCAAAGCATGCAGTACAAAATGAATGATGGATATGAGCGTAATAACATATTATATATGCTTATAAAAAATAAATTTAAAAAAAATTTTAATTAACATCTTAAACAAAAGCAGCAGAACCTTAAATACCCAATAAAAGAAGCGTGAGCGTATCGCACTTTAAAGATATCAGACTTTGAACTTACAAGTCTATACTATGAACATCAAATAGCAGTCAATAGGCAAATGTGTATAAATTAGGATTCTTTCTAGACCAAAATATTGCTGTATTAAATTTCGATGGAAATCTTGAAAGATGCCACGGAAACCAAAATTATTAAAGCGAGAAGGCTTCTGTTACAATCTCAAAATGAGAGCTTTTTTGATAACTTTTTTTGGAATAGATGGAAAGGTAATAAAGTGATAATATTTGTAAAGAGATTATTAGGCATAAAAATTTAAAAAAAAAATTCATTTTGGAAAAATATTTAAAAAATGGCAACACCGCAATCATTTTCTCGAGACATGTTTAATTTAAGGGGCTCCACAACAGGTAGCAGAACTGGAGCAAATTTGATTTTAAAAAAAGATACAAAGAATCATTTAATCTACCTGCCTATATCTAGAGAATAACGTAGGATTTTTGTTAGAAATTTTAATTTTGATTGGCGTATATTTCAATACTCTAGAGAATGTTGTTTTAAAGACACTATAAAAAATTCGAAAGAAAGTTGTGGGTAACTCTGCGTGCCATTTTCAAGAAACATGTTTCCAGAAAAACGCGTTTAAAGTCTTGAGATGATATGTTTTGTAGATATGTTTTTGTGTGATGAGTAATTTTTTTTTCTATTAATCTATAATCCTAGCACTATAAGATTGACCTTCCAAGTTCAAATTTTTCCCCTCGTTCTCTTTCTTCAACGAGCTTATGCAACAACGTGTCTATTTTGCGTCATTTTTCAAAGACGGTTCAATTCCGTCTGGTCGCTTCGCATCGGCTTTAAGGCAAAAATTGTATGCTTGCAGGGCAATATCAATCTATAAAACTTCAATAATTTGTAGAATACTAGTCATGCAGTCATTAAGATTGGACACAACCATGTCAGTCATTAAGCTAAAGATTTTTTTGCCACCTAAATGAATTGTAGTAACCACACTTCAAACAGTAGCCTTGAATCGTTAAATCGTCATTTACTTACAATGGCAACTACTGGGCACTTCTGGCAAACTATCTTGAAACCTAAGCAACGAGGACTTTTGTCTTCAAATGCGGATCTGAACCGCACCTTTTACACTTTTCGTGTTACAAGATGGCAAGAAAATTTATAATTTTATAACGGAATTCATTGCTGACACGAAAATCTCCATCACACAGTTTCAATTTGTTTAGCAGAAGCACTGACTCTGTTTGAATCTCTCACAGCTTCATAATTGTTCAACGATCGTTTCAATGACACTCTGGTTCGACGCCAAGTTAAATCCTGCTCGTGTGCACTTTTTCCACGCTTATTATAACGTATAAGCAAAAAAGTCCGATCAACAAATAAAAATCCCGGAAATTATGTGTGTGTCTGAAGCTTAATTAAAATATTTTTGCTTGGAATTGAATTTAAATTAATATAAAAACATTCTAATAACATCTGCCGGCAGATTAAAGAAGTTAGAAATCAATAGTTAAGATAATAAACTATAACTTTTCAACGGATATTTATCTGACACAGGCACTCTCTTTGGAGTGATTTAGGAAAAGTTTGAAATTTCAAGGAAAACTTTTTTTATAAGTAATGAATTCTTCTCCACTTATTTTAGAAAGGTCAAAGTATCTGTTAAGCCAATTAAATAAAAAAATTAACATTTTGAAAAATTTACATTGGGCTCTCCACTTAAATTATAAAAATCGTTATTCAACAGTACTAAAAATCATTCAAATATTCAACAGATCCCATGGGCGGAAGGCATCTTACATGGTTTAGAATGGTACATGGTAAAGAATAAATCTATTTCAAACGATCGTACAAGACAATTTTAATAATTTGATGAATGAGTTCATTTTAAACAAGTAAAATACATTTATAAAACCATATGAGTCATTTTCAGAATCTATTTGGCATTATCTGGACCGTAACAAGTTTTTTCCAAGTGATATTCAGGCTATACGACACATGTCTAATCATGCACACATGCATCCAAGTACTATCCGCACTCTCCGAGATAATGTCAGACATTATCAGGCACTAAGCAGAATCAGCCTATTTTCTATCCCGACATTATCGATCTCTATCAAGGCAATTCAGTTAGGCACTCTTTAGGCGCTGTCAATTGCTATTGACCAGGCTTAATAACCGTGAAATATTTAATGCGAATAATGCTTTTTTCATACTCTAATACATAAAAAATTTCTACGATTTATCAATTTAACAGTCAGTCTTCACTAACTAAGCTTGAAAAAACGTATCTGAGATGACCATGGTATATGAAATTATCAATTCAAGACGATTCTTTCAAAAGAATGCTATAGATACAGTCCCGTCTCAGATAGATGCAGATATATCTGACTGGCCTCTTTTAGAAGTAAGTATCCTAGAGCTTACCAAGTATATATATATGTTATTTTTGATCAGTCTGAGATATCAGATCAGATCAGTTTTAGTATGTTTGCTCCCGCACCTTTCTTTTTTTTTGTCAATACATCCGTTTCCCTGTCGTCTATTGATTTGACTCTAATGATCGCAAAACTTCACATAAAAAGCGAATTATACCATAAGAAAAAAACTCTAACTTGCAGGTTTCAGAATATATAGGTCTAAACACAGTTTGCAATTATATTTGCCAACCGTTTCTAAAAAATTCAAACAAGGTCGAGTATTTAATTAAACCATCTCATAATCTAAAATAAATTTGCTAGTCAAATGTAGAATATATCTAAGATTCGAACCAAAGCGAATAATGATCTCTCGTTTGTGTTTTTTGTCTATTATAATAGCGAAAGTCAGACTGAAAAAATATGAGAATATATTATTACTATTGATTAGCTTTCGTTAATTCTTTTTCTGGGTATTTAAAGATTCAGTTCGAAATAAAAGTATTTTTTTTTATTTTTTCTTATATCGCAAAATATACACAAATAAAATAATAATCAACTAATGCATATAAAAAGAAATTTAAAACGTTCTTCGACTTACGCGTTTGTCGATAATGAATTCGTTCGAGTACCTTGATTGGCTTCTAAACTATTGGGTAAATTATTTCTAATCGGTAAACTGGAGGAACGTCTCGCTGCCGCCATTTTATCCGAGAGACCACTTAATGTAGAAGTTTTCATATCGCTACCATCGGATTCCATAGAAAGATGTCCAAAGAGATCCTCTAACAATACATTTGATTTCGCATTTTTTTGGCGTTTGGCGGATGTTTTCAACTTTGATCTGAGATCATTAAAGAATTATATAAATGCTAGAATATAAGAGAAACGTTCCCAACTCACCCTAAAATCGTGCCTAATTCATCATCTTTACTTAAATTCTTATCGTTATCTTCAGTCATTTTTTGTACTTCCAAATAACCTTCATTTCTCGCGATGTCTTTATGGCCAAGATGAAAATTTTGATTAGAGCGTGCTGATAATTCCATAGCGGTACCATTAACAACAGTTGGGTCACAACTATTTCGTATAAAGATATCGGAAGCATTTATGATTGGTTGCGGACGTTGACCCGCTTTTGAGAACATATCGTACACTTTGACCGCATTAACCCTATGAGCATCTGCTCCAACTTCATTTAGACTTTTGTACACATAGTATCCTGCCATTTGAGCAGAATTCTTAGCATTCTTGGCAACGGTATCATAAAGAGTATAATTTCGATTATTATTCACATAAATGGGATTCTCGAAGGTTTTACTTAAGTTCGAATTATGAAATGAGACGTTGGGATGTTGCACGAGAACGGATGGCTGCTGTAATCCGAACAATTGCATTACATTACGATTTAAGAAAATATCATTAACCCTTTCGCGACGAGTCAGTTTGTCAGCATTTTCACTTGGATTCCCGGTGCTTAAGTACATATTACTTTTTGGCCCTAAAATAGTATTGTAACGTATATTTTCACTTTTAATCGAGGCGGCATCCGCGTTCGTCTTATTATGTATTGCATACTGATCGGTTTGCAAAGGTTTCTTTTCGTATGATGTCGGACTTAGCAAATCCCCGGAATCCATTGTTAAAAAACTAATTTTTGGTATTTGTACTTGACTAACATTTTTCACTGTATTGGCATTCTTCGTTGTTGTTGTTGTTATCATTGTTGTTGTCGTTGTTGTTGTTGTTGTTGTTGTTTTTGTCATTGTATTGTTAATATTGGCCACTGAGATATTATTATTATTGCTCATACTTAGATTGTTACTCGGATGGATCGTGTCGCTAATAACACGTAATTTATTTTGCATCGGAAGCACAGTATTTGAATAATTTTGTGTCAGTCCTGAGTTGGCGGCATGCTTCGCTGATAGCTTCACATTTGCTTTTGCAGCTGCCATTGGTGAGATACGTTTCATTAAATTAAAATAAGGATATTTTAAAGACTGTTGAGCTGTTGGTCTCTTATCCGGATCGTATAGCAATAAATCTTGTAACAAATTTAAGCCGGCTTGACTGGAACGATTTACTACAGTATTAAGAGGCACTTTAACACAATCCGGATACTGAAAATGAATAACTGCAGCTAAACGATAACCTTCTAACCAATCATTCTAAAATATGTTTTATATAAAAGTATAAATGAATATATAAATATATATTCCATATAATTCACATTAAGACCTACTTTATCCGGTGTTCCTAAAACAGAACATATCTTGTATAGTTGATCTACTTCACTACTGCCTGGAAATAAAGGACGAAATGTATACAATTCGGCCATAATGCAACCCATAGCCCATAAATCTATGGAACTGCCATAATTTGTTGAATGCAGCAATACTTCGGGAGCTCGATACCTAACAAGGTAAACTTAGTTAAAATTTAATTTAAATTCTTCTCGCTAAAAATTACCATCTCGTTGATACGTAATCTGTGAAAGGAGGTCTTGAACGAATTTCACGTGCTAAACCAAAATCGGCAATTTTGATTAGTTCCGCACCTGAGCATAATAAATTTTCAGGTTTTAAATCGCGATGAAAAAATCCATGACGATGCATAAAAGCTAAACCTGTAAGAATCTATCATATGATCAAAGAAAAGCATTAGTAGTCACCAGTTCTTATATAATAATTATAATAAAAAGTTATCGATATTCTTCTTCTGATTACCTGAAATAAAATGCTTTTTAACGTTGGCTCTGGTAAATGAGTATCACGATCTTTAATCATCTGATAGAGATTCTCTTTCATGTATTCGAATACAAAGTATAAATTATCATTTTCTCTGATTACCTCTTTCAATTTAACTATATTTGGATGAGAAAGCTTCTTAAGCGACTAAAATTAGACATGACATGACATTAGAGATGAGATGATAAAGAAACATAATCGTAACATAATTGTATAGATTGACAGACCTTAACTTCACGTAGATTCATTGCTTCTTCCCATGAATAATATTTTCGTTTCATACGTTTTATAGCAACTTTTTCACCAGTATCTTTTCGTTGTCCCAGTACCACTGTGCCATAGGTACCATCGCCTAATTGGCTTAAAGTTATATATCTGTTCATATTTCGTCAACTCCAAGTCTATTCGATAGAAGCGTATTCATTATTGCAAACGGTTATATTCATATTTATATCGTTACATACATATGCATACATATATGCCTCAGTGACGGGAAACGTTGTGTGAACTAGTCGTCTCAAGGAAACTGTATATTAATAGCCGCCCCCTCTCCCGCCAATATGGTAAGATAATACCGTGAAGATAAACTGCTTGCTTTTGCTGCAGTCTCTTTAATGGATTAAAGTTTTACAAAGCATTCTTGTGTTTTTTTAGAGATTTCCATCTAAGGTTCAGTAACGGAAGAAAAAATTAGTAAGTTTGATAAAAATGATAAAATCATGGGAATACGAGCAAAGGCCATTGGATAACTAAGCTGCATAAGCTCTTTCAAAGCAAAGGCCATTAGATAACTAAACTGCATAAGCTCTTTCAAAGCAAAGGCCATTAGACAACTCAGCTACATAAGTTCTTTCGCAAATAAAGCCTTAAGTGGAGTAGATTATTTTGCATTTTCATCCGCATTTACTACAAATACGATTCAGAATTGTTGTAAAGCGATTTCGATCCATATTGACTGGCTGCTGTTAGTAGCAGCATTGGAGAAGAAAAAAAGGCACATATAACCGCTTTATTACTAAGGCCAAGGAGAGAGTGAAATATAGAAAAATTACTGAAACAATAATGATTTTATCGCGCAGAGAAGGTTTAGCAGATTCCCATCAGTACAATCTTTTTCCCTTAAACGTCATTGAAAAATTTGGCGAACAACTTCTCTCTCGAATAGAAATAAAACGAAAGATGAAGTTAAAGAAATATTAATAATTGCAGCTTTATAGTGGAATTAACTGACAAATTGGCGAATAAGTATCACGAATATGAGAAATCGGAACAATACGAAGGATCTTAACTGAACATTTATTGCGACCCTAATTACAAAAACTGACGAAAAAATAGTTATTATACCAAAGAAACTAGCAAATGTAGCTTCATAATGAACTGAAATGAGAAGCTTAAGGAATATGTATGATATAGTGGTGTTGTCTTGGGTCCAAAAGATAAAGAAAAAATGGGAAGCCTGTAAGAGTGTAATGTTGCAGAGAGCTTCACCGGAAATCTGGCGAATATATAATGACCATGTTTCAAATAGAAAAGATAGAGAAACTCTAAAAAACCTCGATAGTTACAGCCTTATAATCGAACTACAAAATGAACGAATAAGTATTGATTCTCTCTCGAGCATAAAAATTACGAACAATATAAAACATCTGGACTATAAAGGTTCATTCTGAGTCCAATTGAAAAAACTAACAAGTATAAATTGAAGATAAGCTTAATGGGTAGCTTAGTGAATATACGGTAAAGTGATCTTGCCTTGAGAGCAAAAGATCGATAGAAGAATAGGAAACCTTTACGAGTGTAACGTTATAGTGAAACTTGACGAATAAATAGGTGATCTTGTATCGAATACAAAACAAAATGATCCTGATATGTATCATCGTATAATAAATCCCAAAGGGAACTTAGTGAATAAATAGCGATTTTTCTACGAATAACAAGAGTACAGAAATTAAAAAGATTTTTAATCAACGAACCTTTGTCGCAAAGTTGATCAATAATAGCGATCTTGCATCGGATCAAGAAATTCCATTTTAAAGAGAATTAAGCCTCGAGGAAAAAATATAGAAAACAAAGAAATTTAAGTGAAGTTTAGTCTTCTTAAAGACAAAAATTACTAATTAGTGAGATTTTAAAAGTCATAGGCATAGAGTCACATTCAATTGTCTGCGTGCGCAAATATATGAACTCAATCTGACCTTTAAAAGGCGAAGAAGTATGAGAGATTCGCCTCAAAATGTAAAAGCACTTGTTCATAAATTTCTTATGTGTATTCACAGAAGGTTAATTATATAAATATTGAAATTAGTTAGACATTGAATATAACGTCAAACCGAAAAGAAATAATTGTCTCTCATATAATCATATCGTATCAAATAATTTCTTAGAAAAAATTAGCTGCCAAAGAGTTTCAAAAACGTTATTCGTGGCCCATCTATATATATATAATCGTGTGAGTTTGTTTGCGCGCGCGTGTATGTGTGTGTGTGTGTGTAATGTGTTAAAAGGTATATTCATTTTGAAAATTTTCTTCACGGCCTCTTCTCGTATACAGCCCCAGGAAAAAGGGAAACTTACACATGAATTTCCTTTGCTTTCAAGTCAATAAAAATAATACAAAAAATTAATACCAACACCGACACAATATATATAATAAAAAGTTTATAGTTTTACTTTAGCTTTCGTTCAAGGCTCGTTTGTTTGCATATATATTTGCGTTATCGATTAATTTAATTAATTATGATATAAAAATGTAAATTAATAAAATTTAATGTTTTCTTTCATTGATTTGCGAGAAAATGAATTCATTTGAAAACTTTACCGACATTGAATTGTCAAACGTTTTGTTTTTTTTTTTGTTTTCTTTTTTCTAGTTGAAGTGAACAAATTCATTTATTGTTTTTTTAAAATTTTTTTTTTTTAATATTTTTTTTTTTTAATATTTTTTTCTTTTTTTTTAATTTTGATAATTAAATAGATTTTCCTTTTTTTAGAACGAAAACTGATACCACAACAACCAAATTCATTAATAACACTACTAATATACGTTGCCAAGTAGCTTTCGAAGACGGCCAGCGAAACAGCGATTATTTGCAAAAGTATAAACTTACTTACTCTTATTGAGGTAAGCAAAACAAAAAAAAACAAAGAGAAAAAAAAAAAGAAAGAAAAAACGAGTAAGAAAACGAAAAATACGCATTAAACGATTTCCAAATTTCTATAGGAAATCAAACCGTCAAACTTTTCAACGTAATTGCCGAACAGCTGCAACTCCAACGTATCCTTATAGAAAAGTGTAAGTGCATACACATACACACACACACACGTATATGTACATATCTATGTATACGTAGAAATACAAATATCGCACCTGTTCAATACACATCACAATTGATTTCTGATGTACATACCTAATGAATATCAGACATTCGACGAAATTATTATTGATGATGATGAATTATTTGCTTCTTTGATTCTTAAAAGAGCTAACACATATCTAGTTCAGTTAGTTCGTTCGTTCATATTTGACGCTTTTCTTAAAGGAAACAATACTCTTCCTAATCTTACTTAAATTAAGCTAAATTCGTTGAGTTCGTTAGCAAAATTCACTTAATTTAAATTAGTTGGCGTAAGCGTGCATTCAATTCACAAAAAATATAAAATTTTTCACGGGAAGACAAAGAAACAAACGAAACAACACTTTTGCTAAAGCACTGCCCTAGAGTATTGTTTTAAAGGGACTCTAGACTCTACAATTTTCTTTTTTTTGTATATTAAAATCTAATTATTACCTTAGCAACGTTAAAGTTAGCCGTTATGGTCAAACTAATACTTTAAACTGCCTCGACTCGAGTAGTAATATCATAGTAGCTGGATAAGTAAAATTCAATTCAAGAAATTAAAAAATTATATTTTTAATATAGATATTATAATGGATTTAGATCTAGACTAAAGGTGCATTCAGATTATATATTATATTGTTTCTGTTTAAAGAAATAGCAGCGTTTATAATAGGGTTTAATCGGGCAACGTCTACTCTATTTCCTATTGCCTTCTATTTTTCGTAAATAAAAATCTAATCAAATTTATGAAATTTAAAATTTTGAAAACGGAGCATTTATTTTTCGTTTATTTTTAGTACTAATTAGGAAATATGAGCAATTTTTATCATAAAAATACTCTTAAATATAGGCCTACTATTGCTTCAAACTTAATAGAGCCAGTGACATTGTCAAAGAGCATTCATTTATTCTTCTTCTATTCTCGTCTCTTTAGCTACAAAAAATTATAACTTTTTTATGGATAAAATCATGAACTAAAACTATGGAAGGAGGTCATGCAAATGGACCCCGATACTTTGATTTTTTTTCTTATTAAAGAACTATTTATTAAAAAAATTATTTTCATAAAATAAGAGAAGTTTTAAAAATCATCTATTACAGCGAACGATCTATATTCGTTAGAGCAAGCTTTTGTTTTAAAGAAGTTATTATTCTTCGTCTGTTCGCGTCTTCGCCCTTTTTCCCATATAAAGATTTACTTACCGTTGCTTAGAAGGAAATCCGAAAATTAGATCAATATGGTTTATATGTTAAATATCTAATTTCAACCTATATTTCTTAAAAAAAAGATTGGATATTGAATCCTATTACCAGATGAGATGTCATCTTTTTAATAAGTTTTATTTGAGAGGGACCTCAAAAATGTTCGATTCTCATCTAAATTTTTCATATTTATATAGAATAGCATACAAAAAAATGAAATTTTTCGGCAATTTTCGCTGAAAGCATTGAAAAAAATGATAGAACTCGTTCTTAAACAAAATCCTGTCAATCTACCATTTTATTTTAGTACTCGAGGATTGTAAATTGTACAAAAAAAATACGGAAAAACAAAGGGACATAAACGTCTAAATCATAAGTAACAGGTGGGCTGAAAAGTTCGTGGGCTGACACATAGATGGCGCTACTAGTATTAAATACATTTGATATTTAGTTAGCCCTAACCTAATAGTTACAATATTAGTATGTGAGTTATAGCATTTTTAGTGAAGTTTGAAAAAATGGATAAAAAGCAATTTCCTGTGTTAGTAAAGCATTGCTTTTTAGCGAAAAAAAAAGTACTATTGAAGCCAAGCCTTGGCTTGATAAACATTATTCGAACTTTGCACCAGGAAAATTAACCGTATCGAAGTGGTTTGCTAAATTTAAACGAGACAAGATGAGCACCGAGGACGATGCACGCAGTGGACACCGCAAAGAGACTGTTACCGACGAAAAAATCGAAAAAGTCTACAGAATAATTTCGGATAAACGTAAAGTGAAATTGCTTGAGATAGTTGAGACCCTAAAGATATCAAAGGAAAGTGTTGGACATATCGTGAATGAATATTTGGATATGTGAAAGCTCTATTCAGAGTGGGTGCTACGCGAGCTCACAATCGACCAAAAACAACAAAGAGTTGATGATTCTAAGCAGTGTTTGGAGGTGTTCTCAATCGTAATAAACCCGAATTTTTGTGTCGATATGTGACAATGGTTCCATCATTTCACACCGGAGTGTTCAATCGACAGTCAGTCGAGTGGACTGAAGCCTATTTTGAGGCTAAAGACAAATCGTACTATAGAAATGGTATCGAAAAATTATATGACCCTTGTGTATCGCCCTCGAGGGCAACTATATTGAATAATAAAATAAAATTCTATCAAAAAAAAAGAATTTATCTATGCTGGCCTACGAACTTTTCAGCCCACCTGGACACCTGATATATCAATATATCATAAACATATTGAAAATTGTGATCTATAAGATGAATGCAAAAATACAAATACTGTCATTTGCTAGACTGATAGATAGACGAACACAAATGGATTCAGAGAAGAATTTTGGAACGATTGGTATTGAATAAAACGTGAACTAATATTAAGTCGTTTTGAGGGTAGCATTTTTTTTTTTTTTTTTTTTTTTTTTACAACAAATAATGGAATATAGAGTACTAATGAGTTGAAACAAAATGATATTGTAAAAGATACATATTGACCAGTCTCGATTTGAATTAAAAAGTTTAGTAAATTTATATTGAAAATATATGTTATATGGCATTGTAAACTTATCGAGCGAGTTACTTAGCAACAGCCTTCAACCCTTGAAAGTAATGACTTTTCGTTTTATTACATTTGTAAATAAAAAGGAAACCTTATAAAAATTTTATTCTCATGTAGGAGTTTAACAAGCTAAGATGATTACTGACAAAGCCGATGACCAAAAGACCGAACACGTAAAGTCTTTGGACGAAGTAATTTATCCGGAAATAGAGCCGGGCATTATAAGCAAGCAAATGATTGAAAAGGCATATTTGGAAGATTTTTACAAAGGTGAAGCGGCGCGTTTACATCAAATTGAGCCCATCGTTTATGATCGCATAACTGCTTTACGTTTGGATTTCAAAAGTAAGATTTTCTACTTTTTTTATTCGTTTATAAAACTTAAATGTTTATGGTTGTTATAGACGTTGTATTTATCTATCTCTAGATATATTACGTATCGATCATTTATGGATATTGCCTAACTTGACTAAATTGGTTTTGAGCTGCAATAAAATTGAAGTAATTGAAAATATTGAGATGTTAACGAATCTTAAGGAATTGGATTTGAGTTTTAATTATATAGAGAAAATTCAAAATTTAGAAAAACTAGTCAATTTGGAAGTTTTATCTCTATTTAATAATTTAATATCAAAAATTGAAAATCTAGAAAATCAAGAAAAATTGATTATTCTAAGCATTGGCAACAATCAGATTTATAGTATCGATGGGGTACGTATCCGATTGAATCACACAATTAAATTGCAGAGTTAAAATTTAAAAAGTTTTTCAGATTGAACGTTTTCGTTTTCTACCGCATCTAAAAGTTCTTAATCTTGAAGGAAATCCATTAGCTGAAAGAGTTGATTTTGATTTATCCGAATATGTGGCGGCAATTTTACCCAATGTCCAGTATTATGAGTACGTAACTATTAAAGATGAAGACCGAGAAAAAGCGAAGGAAACATTTGCGTAAGTTCGATATGTTTTATCAAAAAAGCAGCTGATTTTAATAAAACTTGTAAAACATAAAAATTTAAAGACGAGAGTTACGTGAAATTGAAACAAATGAAGAGATGGAAATATTGGAACGAGCTCAAACAGCCAAAAAGGAACGTGATGCGGAACGTTTATCCTCAAGCTTCGTGGAACATTTAAATGAGAATCAACTTTTCGAATCATTATGGAAAGGAGACGATGATGCTCATATTTTAATGATGGTTGGCGTGGCAGCCGAAGATTTAGCTGAAGAATATGGCAAAGATATGTTTACAATTACTCAAGAGATCTACAAATTAGGTTTAGAAAAATTCGAAGAACGTCAAGCGGAAATAGATGAATTTACGACTAATTTAGAAGAGGGACATTTAGAAGTACAAACGATGGGTCAAGGAATTCTAGAAGAATTCATACAATACAAAGAAAAAGTCTTTGATCAGGCCTCTGCACTTCATAAGTGGTTAGAAAGTCGCGCATTGCGTGGAGAGGACGAGGAGACCGAGGAGTCTCAACTATATACAGATAAATTAGACAAAATTGGCATTGATTTTGATAATATGGTTAATAATGTTTGGCAGCAATTAATGAGTCAAGAGTTACATTTACACGAGACTACCGAAGTAATAAAAAATTTAAATTTAAATTTTCACCTTTTTTTGAAGATAGTTGTTATACGTTCTAGGAGACCACAATTAATTTTCAACGTAAAATGCAAGAAATGATTGCCAAATTTATTGAACAAGCTCAAACCTTTTTTGGCCAACTTCGCGATCTTGCTATACACTTTTCGGAGAACTTGCATGAAATTGTTTCACGTTACATTGGTACTAAATTAGCTTTACAAGATTTTGAAGATGTTCCACCTCCGCTTAGAATATGTATGGAAGACCGTGAAGCGATCGGTAATTTAATTGCTGGCATGAAAGACATTCAGACGCAGCGCATTGATGAACGTGAAGATCGTTTAATGAATCGTAGCAAAGAATTTGTTGACAGCATGATCGATAAACTCAATAAGTATACAATTTTAGATATATTATATAATAAGACATCGGTTAATAATTCTCAAGAGATTTTGTTACACAAAATTCGAATTTATTCATCAACATAATTTCCATCAAGAATGATTTTTTATTTATTAATATGACCCATTAGACACGTAGAGGTCTGTAAACACGGTCAAAAGGAAGTAGTGAGAGGAGCAGCCAGGAAGGTGTGTACCGATCAAACATTCACTATAGCTGCCACCGCAAGCCTATTGCAATTAATGTATGCGGTTTAAATCGGCTATGACAATTTGTCGAGCTTCTTATGTAATGGGGTACGCGGTAGCCTGATTCCACAGTCGATCTATTACTTCTCTCTGACTCCGAATCTGTAATATTTTAATGCTTTTGTTCCACCGCTATTCAATGTGCTACACAAGTGGAAAGCAGCACAATTACGTCAAAATTTTCATGCCAAATAGTGAATACACTGCCTTCTGATTTATATTAACGATATATATAATACTCTCTTTTCTAGTGTAGACATACCCCTTAAGCGTCCACTGTGCCCAAAAGGTGATCGTACAATCTCGTTTAAAATAAGTGAGCTACCGACGGTTTTTTTCGTTTTCAACATTAAAGTGTTGCTATAATTGTTCTCAAGGCAATACTGAACTTGAATGGTCCCCGAATACCATTCCCATACCAATGCCCCCGAAAATCAATACTGAATCAATGCATGAAATTTTTTGTTAAGAAAAGCAGTGTGACTAAAATCAATCCAAGTCTTAAGCAAATGATTCAAATGAGATGAAATTTTGTCGAGCCTTGCATGAAAGGATTCGAAGTTCTTTTAAAAAGGACTTTTTTTTTTTTGTGAAAATATCTATATGCTAGTTCCGGGAATTATTGACTGATGTTATATATGACTAGCAATTTTTTTTTATCTTTTCTATACATAATTTTTATGATGGCTTTTCAGCGATGAATTGAAGAGAAACCGAGCTAAAATACTCGAAATTAATACATTTTTGGATTTAATGAGTGAAAACTTGCAAAATCTCGGCATGGAAATTAAAGAAGAACTTATGAAAGAAGAAGGATTAATTTAATAATATATAGTATGCTTCATATGGGGCTCACAAATTAAAAAAAAATTATTTACTAGATCATGGATGAATAAATTTTCGAACTTTTTGTTTTCCCAATTATATAATTTTGCACTTATTTAAAAAATTTTTAGAAGAGAGTTCATATAAGCATATTTCAAACTCAAAGCATGACTTCGAATAATGATTCCAGTTTAAATTACACTTATGAAGCTACAAACATATATATACGAAGGCAAAAAGATGTAATTAATACTTCAACCGAACTTTAATGCTCAATAATTTATATACTTTATAATACTTTATAAGTTTTCCCTCTCTGGTCTCTCTTGAACGCATTTAGTTGATAATAATATAATAATAATAAACTCATTGTGCCATTCAATTTTCTCATTGTGCCTTCAGTCTCCTCATTGTGCCATTCGATTCTCTGATTGTGCCTACAGTCTCCTCATTGTGCCATTCAATTTTCTCTTTGTGCCATTCAATCTTCTCATTGTGCCTTCAGTCTCCTCATTGTGCCATTCAATTTTCTCATTGTGCCATTCGATTCTCTGATTGTGCCTACAGTCTCCTCATTGTGCCATTCAATTTTCTCTTTGTGCCATTCAATCTTCTCATTGTGCCTTCAGTCTCCTCATTGTGCCATTCAATTTTCTCATTGTGCCATTCGATTCTCTGATTGTGCCTACAGTCTCCTCATTGTGCCATTCAATTTTCTCATTGTGCCATTCGATTCTCTGATTGTGCCTACAGTCTCCTCATTGTGCCATTCAATTTTCTCATTGTGCCATTCGATTC
>KK351144.1:51722-79365 GCA_000671755.1 Glossina brevipalpis
CCATTCGATTCTCTCATTGTGCCATTCAATTTTCTCATTGTGCCTTCAGTCTCCTCATTGTGCCATTCAATTCTTTCATTGTGCCTTCAGTCTCCTCATTGTGCCATTCAATTTTCTCTTTGTGCCATTCAATTTTCTCATTGTGCCTTCAGTCTCTTCATTGTGCCATTCAATTTTCTCATTGTGCCATTCGATTCTCTCATTGTGCCTTCAGCCTCCTCATTGTGCCTTCAGTCTCCTCATTGTGCCATTCAATTCTCTCATTGTGCCTTCAGTCTCCTCATTGTGCCATTCAATTTTCTCACTGTGCCATTCAATTTTCTCATTGTGCCATTCGATTTTCTCATTGTACCAATCAATCTTCTCATTGTGCCATTCTATTCTCTCATTGTGCCATTCATTTTTCTCATTGTGCTATTCAATTTTCTCATTGTGCCATTATGTAGATCGGATATCTTTAGCAAACGATCCCAAAAAGATAATTTTTCTAATAATCTAAATAAATTATTTAACCCAATATTGCAAATACACGAACACAACATGGTTTTATCATGGTTTTATCAAAATTATTATTTTCTAAAGTAAAAAAAAGGGTTTCTCATAAAAAAAATATTTTAAAAAAATGTTTGTAATCTAATATCATGCTTGTTTACGTTATTTTAAAAAACATGTATAATAATTTTTATGAAAACATAAAATCTTAGTGAGTAAATGCAAAAAGTGAAATGATTATTTAGCTTTCTTCTTAAGACTTTCAAGGTAAAAGCCTAAACTCTTCTGAACGGTTGGTTGGTTAACGAAAGATACAAAATTTTCCACATCTTGCACTTTTTCATCTTGAAGTTCTTTCATGTCGTTGTAACGAAGTTGTTTCTTTGTCAAGTATCTAGCTATTGGATCCGTTTTAGAGAAAGAAGCAAAGAATTTTTCACATTTAATTAAGGCCTCCTCTTTGCTAGCAACCAATTCATCTACTAGACCCACTTTTAAAGCTTCGTCGCTTGTAAACATTTTACCCTGAACTAATGCTTGCTCGGCTATACGGCGTGGAAGAACATTGCGAAAAGTCGACATAAACCATTTCGGAGCTACAATACCCAATTGGGTTTCATTAAGTCCGATTGTATATTTCGGCAACATGACGCGATATTCACAACTGCTAGCTAACAAACAGCCACCAGCTGGCGAATGACCCTAAAAAAAACATATTATTTAGTGCAAATGTATACACAATAAATTGTGCATATCTTTACATACATTAATTGCAGCTGCTGTCGGCACTGCGGAGCCATATAATGCTAACCAAACATCTTGCAAAGCATTCCAAAATTGTTTTAATCGTTCTTGGTCAGGTTTGTACATTTCCGTAATATCCAAACCAGCTGAGAATATTGTATTAGAAGCCTACCCAGAGAAGAGAAATTAAATTTTATATTTCAATTTCGTTTTCATGTGTTAGCCGCTTTACTTACCGAAGTTAAGATTAATCCACGACATTTATTTTTTTCAATTTCTTGAATAGATTGAAGAAGATCGCGAAGTAAATCCAAATTTAACCCGTTAACAGGTAACCGGTTCATTGTAAGTACAGCAACGCCGGTTTTATCATTAATCTCTACATTGGTTAATTTACCGCTGGCCGCAGATAATGGCCTGAAGCAATTTTTTAGCAGCATAGAGCAACATAATTTTTTCCCATTTATTAGAGCAGATTGCATTTTAAACAAACAGATAAGAAAGCACTACACAAAAATGACCTTTGATCGATAAAAATATTGGAGTTGTTGAGTCGTTATCAATGAGTTTAGCTTTAATCTCACCAAACAATTCTTTATTTAATTCTTTTGTTAAAAACTTTATACTTTAAAAACCGAATTTTTTTAAATATAAAAATTACCTTAAGTGTGATTTTTTATAAATATGTATAACAATTTCCGATCATAAAATTGATGTGATCTTTATGTTATGCACGGCAAATAGATTAATAAATAACATAAAAACTATATCGTACCTATTCTTCCAAACACTGACTGCTTTTTCAACAATGCGGCGATAAAAGCAATTTCTCTGCCGCTGTTGCAGTTTCGTTTGCCGCATTTGATCATAACATAAGGTCGTAAACAGATCAAAATATTGCTCGCTTCGCTTACCAAACTGAACAAATGAATAAAAAGCATATAAAAAACATTATTTAAAAACACTTTTTTCTCTTATATTAAACATTAAATATTAATAGTACATTTTGTGCCTAATATATAGGAGAAATTGTTTTTGCAGAAGAATATTTAATATGACAAACTGACATATGATTTACTAGTCCATGTTGTTGGTATCTGCGGTAATTGCGCCATCCATTAAAAGTACGAAGTACCATTTGCATCTGTCGGAAAAAGTAAAGATATTCGTTTTACAATTATTATTTTTCCGCTTGATCAGATCGATTTGGCTTTATTCTCATAAATAATGTGGGACCATTCAATCGCATAATATCTCATTGCACCATTGCACAAAATCAATAATAGAATAATATAACATTCAGATGAAAAAAAAATCTAAAGTTGATTACAAATGAAAATGTATTCTTTTAAAGCAAGTAGGCACATAGAATAATAATTTTTCTGAAGAGACTGAAAGAATTAAACGAAAATATATGTCCTCACTGACATTTTTTATTTATTTATTTTTTAATTTAATATATTATAACAAGCCTTTCTTAGGACAAAAATACGCATTACAGAGTATGTTCCTGATTATCATATGTACACAGTATAAATTAAAAAACAGATTTGACAATATCACGATATAGACCATACCGCACTCCAAATGTTACAAACCGCAAATTTGAATTAGGAAGTTATCAAAACAAGGCATAAGTCTCTATCATGCTTTATATCAAATTTAAAACCTTTTTATAACCGGAAGTATCCATCAATAAGAGCAGTTTTCAGAATTCTCTTCTTAGTATATTCTGTTTCTCAAAATGTGAAATAGTTGGGTTTTATAGGTATTAGTTAATACCGTTGTTTAAACGTCAAACAATCTTGGGCAATGCGATTATATTTTTCGTATTGCCCTAAAACCACAATTTTTCACACTAAGTTCTTTATTTAAAGGTCTCTCTCATTATCAGTAACTAATTAAAATAATTTTCATCGTTGTTTTGTTTAGCAAATTTTGCAACATATTAAGATACAGAGGCGAAGATTTAAACAATGCTAGCCACAACTTTCAATATTGCAGAAGATAGATACTATCATCACTGACCCAATGATTGGTTTCTTGTAGCAACTCACAATTGGATGTCCTCGATAAAACTGAAGCGCTGACCCGCTATGTTATGCTGCAGCGAATTAAGCAAAGTCGTCTTCCGGTAGAAATTTTCACTAAAATAAAATAATTACATTATACAAGTTCAATTTTATGCAAATTTTCAATATCGCAAAATATGATTTTAAAGAAATAATAAATGTTTCTAAACTTTAACACAGACATAATTCAAATTGCTCAATTCATTTTCAAATAAACAATTGATACGTTACAATGCAATACGCATTTTGCTAATGAGTTTTTAGTTAATTGTGTTGGCCCCCTAGATTGAATTTTCTGAGTGGTTGCTTTTTTAGTACATTTTTACAAAGCGTTGGCAATTCCATTAACACGTACTTTTTGACAGCATCTGTTTTCGTATTGTATTCGGCTTAATGACTTTCTCTCCCATTAGCTACGTGCCCGTACGTTGTTTGCAACAATTTAAATAAATTTTGAATTAAATAAAATGGGTTCAGATAAAAAACAACAAAAAGTTCAAGCTTCAGGGTTCACAAAAGAAGAGGAGCTATTGCTGCAAGATTTCAGTCGCAATGTCAGCACAAAATCATCCGCATTATTTTACGGCAATGCGTTCATTGTGTCTGCCGTACCAATATGTAAGTAAAAGCATTAGTGACACGTCAATAGACGCCAATGATTTAAGGAAGAAACTTCTCTCATATATTATTTTATTATTTTTAGGGCTTTTTTGGCGTGTTCATAATATGGACTTGTTACCAAGTGCGGTTTTTTTCATTATCATGACTGGAGTTAGCACTTATCTAATGGCAATGGCCTATAAAAATATTAAATTTCAATTAAAACATAAGATTGCTGTACGACGCGAAGATGCGGTTACGCGCGAGATCAATCGCCAGTTAGGTGATGATAAAAAGGTTACACGTAAAGAGAAGGATGAACGCATTTTATGGAAAAAAAACGAAGTGGCGGACTATGAAGCCACTACATATTCTATATTCTATAACAATGCCTTATTTCTAGCAATTATTATTTTTATTAGTTTTTTCATATTAAAGAACTCATCGCCCATTGTCAACTATATATTCTCAATTGGCCTAGCTAGTGGAATTTTGGCTTTATTCTCTACCAGCACGCAAACTAATTAAACATCTGTGAATTAGGTTATACTAGTGTACTTTAAATTTGTAATAAATTTTATACGGTGGCGTAATGCAACGATTAAAGTGAAATTTATGTTTTTCATCATTTAAACGTTTAAAAAAAAGTAACGTTTATTTGCTTACTTTCTTGTTAAGGCTGACTAAGTTTTTTTAATGTGCTGTTTATTGAAATATCATTTATTTTAATTAGGCCATATATAATAAAAAAAAAATTTAAGTTTTAATAATAATTCAATATATTGACTTCCCATAATTCTGTAAAAAGATTATACTATAGAAGACATTCAAAATCGATAATCCATTTACTCATTTATCGAAGGTAAGGAAGCAATTGATAGATGGGATTTGTGCTGAAATTGCGATGAAATATCCATGACATAGAAAAGTTTTTTAGTGAGAAAAGAAATCACAACTAAATGTATAGAATATATAATAAATCGTTCTAAGGCATAGGATCCATGTACTTCACTTACAAGGTTTAAGTATTTGTATGCTAATTGTACAGCAAAAATGATAATTTGAAATTTCAAGAAAAAAATACCCAAAAATCTGGACACCCGAGTTTAATTCTCAAAATCAAAATACGAAGTGCATTCAACAACAAATAGGGAATCTGTATCTGAATCTATAAAATGTGCAATTTGTGCCCTTCCTTTGTTATATATATTTATTGTCAATCAACGTTAATAGTGGTATCTGTTATTCACCCGTTAAAATCACGAATACGACTGCAAAATTCTATCTAGATAAATAAATTTAGTTTTAGATTATTTTTTATCTATCTCACTAGGTTAAAATCGAGAATCAAATGACACTCTCTGCCTAATTGCTAAAACATTACAGATGGCTTTTGTTAGGTCTAGACTGGAATATGCATATTAGGTACGGTCTCCATCCATATGAGCTATCACGTTGGGTTAGTTGAATCGGTTGAATCGGAATTTATTGTGATTGACACCATATGAAAGTAGATTATTACTTATTGGTTCATAGCTTCTAACAATTTAAAGGCACTATATGTAAAATGAACCAGAAATACTAAAATTTTCTAATTTTTCTAAGTTTTGAACAATAAGAAAAATTTTTCCAAAGTTTTTCGCACGAAAAAAAATTAGATTATGCTGATCCAGAGTCAGTAATTAATAACCCCTAGATGACCAAACTTACGATATTACGTTTTACATAGAAAAATTTCATTAAAATAGTCTGGTAGAATCTTTTTTGTCAAACGGCGGAAATTTAATTGTACTCCTATTATAATATAGAATTTCCTAAAAATACTCGAAGATAATTTTAAAATATGATTTAAAATATCGACGTTCTTAGCCAAATCAAATTTCTTGCTGATCTTATTTTTGGAAAAACAACACCTTTTAAAATTCAGAATTTTTTAAAATTGATTTAATTAAGAAAATTTGATTTTTATAGTTATGAATTAATAAAAAATTAAAAAATTTAATTTTCATATGAACTGAACGATCGATGTATTTGCCACCTAATAAAAATTGCAAATCGAAATGACGATTGCGTTACCAATATTTATGATGAACGATGCATAATTTTAGAAAAATATCCTTAAAATAAATAAATGCATGTTGGACCAACGTTTAGCGATAATGGAGAGGTAGTTAGCAAGCTTCTAATAACAATGCAATGCCTTGACCTCCACCAATGCAAGCAGAGCCGATTGAATATTTAAGTTTTTTGCGTCTAAAAATAGAAACGAATAAAAAGTAATTAAGATCTTAATTAAAATTAAGTCTTTCATTAAGTCAAAATTATAAAATTAATCAAAGTTTTAATGAACTTGGAAATCACAACGAAATCAAAATTGTGTCTATTTAGGCTTTGACTTCTATTATAAGAGAAGTCAATTGAATCACTGCATTAAATTATTAAAGGATCCAAGTCCTAATGAAAAATTCTATATTTTTTATTTATTATTTTCTATGCAAACACTTACTGCATTTCATGTACCAAATGACCAGTTATACGGCTTCCACTAGCTCCTAAAGGATGACCTAAAGCAATTGCACCGCCATTGACGTTCAATTTGTTCATATCTAAGCCAAGAGCATCAGCACAAGCTAATGTTTGAGCTGCGAAAGCTTCGTTAATCTAGGAAAATATATTTGCAAACTTTTAGAAATTTTTTAATTTTAGTAAATCGTATTGAAATCTTACTTCGATAAGATCTATGTCTTCGAGTTTTAGACCGCTAACTTTTAAAACATTTTGAATTGCTGGTACTGGGCCAATACCCATAATTTCTGGTTTACAACCCACGTAAGCGTAAGCCGCTAGTCGAGCTAGAGGTTTTAATTTATATTCATTAACCGCTGCTTCAGAAGCCAATATCACAGCACCTGCTCCATCACAAATGCCCTAAATAAAAATTTTTTTTGTCTTTTCTTTCTAAGCTGACACTATGCGGTATACGACTTACTGAAGCGGTTCCAGCCGTTACAACGCCATTTTTCTTAAAAAGTGATGGCAATTTCGTTAAGCCATCTAATGTAGTTTTTGGTCTTGGATGTTCATCTACAGCAAAATCAACCTCTTTGCCTTTGACCTTTATTTTAATAGGCGCGATTTCAGTATTGAAAACACCCTCCTGCTGTGCCTTTTCCCAAAACTTTTGCGAGCGTAATGAATATTCATCGACACGTTCACGTGAAATCTTATTTTGTTCAGCCAAATTTTCAGCGGTTAAAGCCATAGGCAGTTTGCAATAGCTGTCAGTAAGACCAATCCATAAAGAATCTTCCAAGCTATAATTGACCCCAAGCATAGTACCGAAACGAATATTGCGTGCCATGAAAGGAGCCTGAGACATATTCTCCACACCACCTGTAAGTGCAACTTTCGCACTACCAAGTAATATGTCTTGCGCTCCATTGACAATAGATTGAAAACCGGAACCGCAAAGACGATTCACAGCGAGAGCTGGCTTCTCAATTGGAACTCCACATTGAAGACCAACATGCCGAGGCAAGAATGCACCATCACTAGATGTAGACTAAAGAAGAGACACTAGTCAAAAAACTTTTCCAAAAGAACATGAAATAATTTAAAATTCTAATTCTGAAAATTCTAATTAGTCATTTTAAGCTCCGTACCTGAAGTTAATTAGATGAATAGCTGGATCTATACCTATCTATCTAATTCAACTTAGCACATTATTAATAGTGTGAAAAATTTTGAATGTTCATTAACCCTAGTATTTTTATAGAAGTTTCAAAAGTTTTTGTCATTTATGTGTGTTTCAATTTTAGATTGATGTTTTATTTGAGGTTTCAAAACATTTTGGGCTAAGCTTAAAGCCGACACCTAGTAAACAAAGCCAATAAGTTCTTCGACTTTTGCGAGACGTTTTGTGCTATCTTCAAATCAACTAAAAATGATACGTCCAAAATTAAACTTTCCATCTTTTTGCAACCCTGACAAATAGGCAGACAAGCAAGGCTTACTAATTTCAAAACGCTTCGTTAATTAGAAAATCTTTCATGAGAAATTTGTTATTTTGTTCCTGAGACAAATTTTAACAAGATCTGAATATTATAGAGTACTTCTGAAACGATATATGTTCTTTACCGGCATAACATGACCAATGACCACAGTATCAATTTGTTCAGGTTTTAAACCTGAACTAGCAATAGCAGCTTTTGCAGCTGTTGTTTGCAATTGGCACTGATTAATGGTTTTCAAAGCACCACCAAAAGTACCAAAGGCGGTCCGTTTAGCGCCAACAATATAAATTCCTATAAAAAGAATAAGATAACAAATACATAAAAATAAATTAATCTAAAATATATAAATTTGCCTTATTCAACGACTCATGACTTTATTATTATAAACCTGATTGACCTCCATGATCTGTATAGATTATCAAATAAATCTTTAGCAAATAATGAGAGTAAGAATACACTCACCCCCATTAATTTTATATTTATTTATATGCAATCATTATGTTAACATAATCAGGAAGCATTTAAAATATTCTTGGTATTATAAACATAGAATTCATCCAATATTTATTTTTTCAATTATACTTATCAGTTAATTAATCATTTCTCCTAAAGATATCCGTACAGTATTTTTTTTCTTTGAGCAATTCATAGATTTTGCACATTATGTGTACTTTAGAGTGCAGACAAACAAACAAACAATTCGTTCAAAGTTCAACTTTTCGGCAGAACTAGTTAGGAATGGAATAACTTTTTCAATAATATTTTTACTTTTACTTTTGAAGTAGAATTCCTTAAATTTTATATCCTTCTTTCATTTAACACAATTTAACTGTAACTATCTTATGCTAATTAACTGTAAAAATCTTATGCTAATTAATGAATTTCTTCAACTTTCTTTAAACACTTTCCACTATAAACATAAAATACTAGACAAACTTTTTATACAAAACGAAAATTCAGGCACTTAGAGATAACTAAAAGATCTTTATTAAAGGGATTAAAGTACATGATGCAATTTTTTTTTCTTATAATTTTAGTTTCTATTTTTTTTATTTTTTATTTTAATTGTAAGCGTTTAATAAATGCCTATAAAACTTTTAATATTAATTACTTTAGTCACATCAACTTAAATTAATTTTTATTTACCTTTAGTGACAGCCGACATGATTTAGTAACTCAATATTTATGAAGAATCTTTACTAAGTGAATTAACGATTGGATGAATTGTAAACCGGTACTGATTTCTTCTGACAATTATTAATAATATTTTGATAGCAAGTAAAGCAAAGTTTGAATATTACTACGGTATGGCTTCGCTGATCACTACGCATAGCATTAAAGATTTAATATGTACAGGTTACCTTCGATAAACTTGATCGTAAAACCGATAACTAAAAAATCGCGTACATCGCGTATGTCACATATGCGCGAGCAAATGTCTTTTGGCTGTAGCTATGTATACTGATCTAGATCGCATGCTGACATGTATCTATAGAGTTAGCTCATTCGTTTAACAAGTCTATGTATTCTAAGGATTGTTAAGATTGTTATTATACTCATCGATCTCTCCTTGATTTCAGAGATTAAAGGTAATTAAAAGGACTGGTTATACTGTATATTGATTAATAGGGTAGTATTAAGTTAATAGCTTAGCTTAAGTTTAATTTGTATTCTAACTACTAACTGATAAGTATAATTAAACTTGGGAATATAGGTAATATTCTTATTCGAAATAGTTATAGCTGACTTGGAATACAAATCGCTCTAATTGGCAACGTCAATCTGATTCGAAAATACTCATTGAGATAGAATAAAAGTACTTTCTCCTTTTTCCTCGTTTAGCTACTGTACGTAGCAAAACACAAGTTCTAGTATACATAAGGATCCACGGGTGACACGTAATAATAGGTAATATATTTAAAATTAGAAAATAAAAAGAGATTAACAGACTGGTTATGATGATTTAGTAAAATGATTATTACAAATTATAGAAATATAAGAAAGTCTAGATATTTTGGAAATATATTTATGAATGGAATTTATATTAAATACCGGATAAGTTAGATAATATCATTAATTTAAATAAAGAGGTAATGTGGACTATTTGTTACTATAAATTAAATATTAGTTTGGGGAAAAAGAAATCTATTATTTTCCAATTCGAAATGTTAAATAAAGCCTTGAAGTTCATATAAGATTGGATGGATTTCTTTTTCCCCAAACTAATATGACGCGTATTTGCTTGTTTTAAAGTGATTTTGGGTAAACCTTTTCTATAACGAAAAATTTGAATACATACCAACTTGCACTTGAATATCCATTTTTCTGCAGCAAACTTTTTGTTCTTTACAACACTTTTCAAATGGAGCAATATATGGAGAGTAGTAATAAAAAAAACTCCGATCAAATCCATTTTTAAATAGTGTTCGCCCTTACGCCAAAACACGCTAATATACCAGTGTAGATTGAGCAGAAGAATACATGAACTGACATCAGATAGGCAACTGAGTTGTTGGCTGAGTTGTTAAGAAGCGCCTCTAACAAGTCAGTACACTTGGGTTCAAATCTCATTGCGGTAGAGTTTTTTACAACCAATACACTAAAATATATACATCAACGAGCCGATAGCCTGTGTTGCTTGCTAGTGCTCGATATACTACCCTAATCTAAGCATCAAATTCATTAGCCTATAATATAATAACAATAATAATAATAATAATAATAGAAAAACATTTTATATATTAGTTTGGGGAAAAGGTAATCCATTATTTTCCAATTCGAAATGTTAAATAAAGTCCTGAAGTTCTTCCAATTCGAAATGTTAAATAAAGTCCTGAAGTTCTTATAAGATTGGATGGATTACCTTTTCCCCAAACTAATATATAAATATGGGTTTTGTTTGATAGCACGACTGACCTATACACCGCCTATTTTATAAATTCATCTTTGGATATCAAATTGAAGGTACGATTTCGATTTTCACTACTTCAAATATTATGCTAATTATGTATCGGATAGACAGACAATCGTAAATGTAAAATTTCCTACGTTAAAAAAAATATATA
Source organism: Glossina brevipalpis (assembly GCA_000671755.1). Lineage (NCBI taxonomy): Eukaryota > Metazoa > Arthropoda > Insecta > Diptera > Glossinidae > Glossina > Glossina brevipalpis. Next base: position 62,709 of record KK351144.1, read on the forward strand.
AACATCTAAAATTTGTTAAGGTGAAAATATTGCTTTGAGTTCCTCAATTTCAGAAAGTGTTTGTTTTAATTTTGATCATCCATACATCATTGTATTCATTTTAAAATTAATGACAGCAAATACAGCGAATTCGCTTTTAAAAACTGCATCAAAACGTATTAAACATTTGATAAATGTTACCGCTGCCCTAGGTACCCGCTTGATCGGTATAGATTCTAAAAGCAATAAAATATGTCATTATAATATTAGTTTGGGGAAAAAGAAATCCATCCAATCTTATATGAACTTCAGGACTTTATTTAACATTTCGAATTGGAAAATAATGGATTTCTTTTTCCCCAAACTAATATATGATAAGAAGTTTCAAACTAAATTCTCAGCCTTAAGATTAATTTGCTAATGTTGATAACTTTCATTTTCAATAATACAACACTTTTCCTAAAATTTGCAATTTTCTATTCTTTTTAATTGCGCTTAAATACAGATTAGGGTATTATGTTTTTTGCTAGAAACACAAAACATTTTTGGAACCCAAACATTGAATTACATATACTCAATACAACATTAATTGTCCGAATTCAATCATCGGACAGAAAAGCATGGTTTTACTAAGTAAGTAATCGTTAAAAACGACACAAAATGAACGGCATCAATAAACATGCGTCTTTATATTGCATCCATTTGCATTAAGAAGTAACACAATTGTGTTATGTAACCAAAACACAACAAAAAGATTGCGCGGTTAAAATTTCAAGTGCCATATGATTTTAAAATTAATTAATTATAACTTACGGAAAGCAATAAAAATTTGGCTTTACTCAAAAAAATTGCTTTCTAACAACATTGTCGTGCCTTTTTTATATATTTATGGGAACAAAGCCTGTGACTACATGATTAAATTTGCAAGCAACTTTTTACCTGTAATAATGAAATACTAAATATGCTTGCACTGTTGGTGTAATGCAATGATGCTAATGAGTTTACCTCTTAATTTTCTCCTAAATATTTTTATCTCAGAAAAAGAATAGAGAAACATTTTTTAAATGTTTTTCAAAAATTTTTTAAATTCTAAAAAAAAATTTCTTAAAACTCTTAAGTTTTCGAAATTAGAAAATAACTCGTCTAAAGGTATAATCACTGCTAGATTTTAACTTAAATAATAACTTAAAAATTGCATTTGACGGCAACGCTGAAGCAAACTCACGTAAAATGAAAGGAACGTTGAAACAGAGCATTCTGCTCGAATGTGTTGAGCATAAAAGAGGGAGGATTTTAGTAATTTTGTGAAATAAATGAATAAAGATTTTTTGCAAATATATAACAAATATAGAGTCATTTTAAATAAATAATAATAAATTATTGAAAAATGTCGGAAGCAGAAGCAGTAACTCCAGCACCAAAAACAAGCATAAGCGATTTGAGACAGTTTCGTATTAATAAAAATCTTGCAGCTGCTGCTGCTGCTGCAACTAGCAAAACTGGTATGTAAAACCGATTCATTAACGCGATAATAATGTGGGTAAAAAGAGAAGAGTACAATTGCGAATGTTTGTTTTCATTTTTCGAATAATAAGCAGAGCGTGTTCCCGGCAAGAAACGCATACAGGTGATAGCCGATAGTGACAGTGATGCTGATATCACTCCAAAGAAAATCAAAATTGAATTAACTGTTGAAGAAAAGGAGGAACGCTTCTTGGCCATTGCTAAAATAGCTACAGATTACGACACCATGGTAAGTTCTTATGTACAATTATACTAATATCGTTAAATATACCCAAAATTTTGGCTTGTTGCCTTCTGATAGGATATACAAGATTCTTTGGTTCGCTCAAATTGGATAGTTGACGATGCTATGCAGTATTTAAAAGATAGACGTATGCCAAAAAGAGGTCCAGGTTCTTTTCATGGTTCCGATAATAAAGTAGTTGTTCCTCCTTCCGCAATAATAACAGTAAGAGCACCAGCACCAATAACAAAAGCAACTACAGCAGCACCAGCAAAAGCAACTACAGCAGCGCCAACAAAAGCAACGACAACAGCAACGAATGGAACAATTAAATCTCGATCCAAAAAATCTTCAAATTATGGTTCAGACGACGAAGATTCGGGTGATCAAGCTTTCGTTAAAGGTCAAGTTTATGATAGTGACGACAGCGATACTGAGGCTTCTCACGAAATGACCGGACAACGGAAAAAAGTATTTGGATTTATGAATACAGCCACACCAATGGAATTGCAGACTGTTAAAAATCTCTCTGAGAAAAAAGCTAGCCTCATACTAGAAATACGTCCTTTTAAAGACTGGACTGATTTGTGTCAAAAATTAGAATCCAATAAAGCTTTATCAGCTGAATTACTTAATCATACCCAAGAACTATTAAACAAACAAAACAATGTGGCTAACATTTTAACTAAATGCAACAAGTTAGTACAACGCTTAGAAGCGGCAATCGAAGCTGGTGCTGGCATCGTGGAACAGCCGCGTCTACTTAACAATAGATTTAAATTAGCTGATTATCAGTTAATAGGCTTAAATTGGTTAACTGTAATGAACAAACAGCAAATGAATGGTATTCTAGCTGATGAAATGGGCTTAGGCAAAACTATTCAAGTAATTGCTTTCCTAGCCTATCTGAAGGAGCACAATTTAGCCAAAGCGGCACATTTGATCGTAGTACCATCATCTACTTTGGATAATTGGGCTGCCGAAATATCTCGATGGTGTCCTAGTTTATTAGTAGAAAGATATCATGGTAGCCAGGAGGAACGGAAACGCATGCGTATACGTTTCGCTAAAGAAGGTTTTACTGGCTTCGACATATTACTTACAACGTATGTTGAGATTTGTATGAATTCATTACATTTTTTTTTTTATATTATATTTTATTTATTTATACCTTAATCTTTAAATGATAGTTATCATATCGTGGCAAGTACACCGGAAGAGAGAAAAATGTTTCGTGTTTGTAAATTACATTATGTGATATTTGATGAGGCTCACATGTTAAAAAATATGACCACACAGCGTTATGCCAATTTGATAACAATTAATGCAGAAATGCGGATTCTTTTGACTGGTACGCCACTACAAAACAATCTGTTGGAATTAATGTCTTTATTGTGCTTCGTTATGCCCAGTTTCTTCGGGAAAAATGTTGAGGATATTAAAAGTTTATTTGCAAAAGTATTCAATTCAATATTCAATTTTATATAAAAATATAAAGAAGTCTTAAATAATTATCTATTTAACAGAAAAACAAAGCTGAAAATGGTAACGAAGAAGTTTCTCAATTCCAAGAGACACAAGTGGAGAGAGCAAAACGTATTATGAAACCATTTGTACTAAGACGATTAAAAAAGGCCGTCCTTGGCAATCTTCCTAAAAAACATACTCAAGTCGTAAGTCAAGACAAATCGTTCGTTCCGAGACATAAATAAAATAACCCGTTTTATTTAGGAAAAAGTCCCAATGTCAGAGATTCAAAAACGTTACTATAATGATTTAGTTGAATATTATTCGAATAATAAAGGTGAGGTGTGCAGCGGTGATCGTGCTGGTGTTACAATCATGGTTGAAATGCGCAAATTAGCCAATCATCCACTATTGGCCCGGTATTATTTCGATGATACTAAACTGCGAGAGTTCGCCAAACGTTTAGCCACAGTGCCAACTTATAAGAAATCAAATCCGCAGTATATTTTTGAAGAACTGGCCGTAATGTCTGATTTTCAAGTTTGGCAGTTGTGTCACAAGCATGTAAATAATCGAACAAATGAAATTAATACGAAAGTTTTTTTTTTTTTTACTATTTATATACTTGCAGGAACTTTTGGATGTCAAAATTCCCGAAGATTTAATATGTGATTCTGGTAAATTTCAATTTTTGGATGCGCTACTACCTAAACTTAAGGCAGAAGGTCATCGGGTACTGATTTTTAGTCAGTTTACCATGATGTTAGATGTTGTAGAGAAATATTTAGATATAAGAAAACATGGCTATTGCCGTTTAGATGGTTCCACTGCTGTTGAAGAACGCCAAGATATGATCAATGATTTTAATACAGATTCGGGTATCTTCATATTTCTGTTATCTACCAAGGCTGGTGGTGTTGGTATTAATTTAACGGCCGCCGATACTTGCATTATACATGACATAGACTTTAATCCTTATAACGATAAACAAGCAGAAGATCGCTGTCATCGTATGGGTCAAACACGGCCCGTTACAATATATCGTCTTATATCAGAGGGTACAATTGAAGAAGGTATGCTTCTGGTGGCCGAGGAAAAGTTAAAACTTGAACAAGATATCACATCCAGCGAGAAGGGTGGTGAAGTTCAGGAGACCAGATGCGTCGTTCGATTACTTACCATGGCATTGGGTCTTGACAAAGACGAACAAGAGCAACTAAACAAATCAATTAATAATTCGTTAACATCTCCATCTAAATAGGCAGTTCCAAGCATAATATTTTATTAGTTCATAGTTTTTTTCATTTTATCTCTTCCATTCCCCCGTAAACAAAATCATGTATGTGTTTCGTCGTCTTTTCCATTATTATTGTTATTTATACAAGAAATCTTTTGGTACAAACTAAAGTTTTACATTAGAGTTCGCGTTTTAACCGTTTATTTTTCCAGCACTACCAACTTTTAAATTTATAAAATTATTGTCATCCTTTTTATGACTTTTGTCTTATTTAACATTTCATTTTGCTTTCAATTGCGAGAAGGGAAGTGTTGGTCTTCACGCTAAATAAATTTAAACAAAACTTGAAAAGAAGAAATATATACATACATATACACTAGAGGCATAGATATATACGAAGGCCGAAATACGCCGATTGTCTATAAATTATTTATTAAAATATTTTTAAAATAATTGAGCATATACACACACACACACACTTGCAAATCGTAAATAAACACAATAAATATTCTAATAGAACAATATTAAAGCATTTATTAAGAATATCATCGGATCGAACAATTAGCTTTGCAATGTATGTTTATTGTTCAATATTTTTGAAAAATATTTTCATTTTCTTAAAACCAAACTTACAAATCTTATCGGATCAAAGGGAATTGGTGTATATCTACAAATATCAATTTAAAGTCTCCTAGATCAATTTTTCAAGGCTAAAAAGCTTGAACCTAGCCGAGATATAGTATAGGTGGTTGCTACACACATGCAACTGTAATCACTCTTTTTTTTCGAAACCGATTTTAAAATCACAAACGATGCAACTCGTATCAACGGTTGAAGATTAAGAGATATAAAATGTGCGCTTTTTGAATCCACAAAGGGATTGTTTCATTAAGCAATTTTTGTAGCTTCTATAGTGCAATAAAATCAAAAAGAGGCTCCTTGCGCAAACTGGTTTGCAATCGGCTAAGTCGATTAACTTTACGTAGAGTATGCAGCCACAAAGATACTCTAATTAGAATGGTATGGTAGATAATATAATTTGATCCAAGTACATGTGTACTTGCTCTTCATCTATTAGTGGCACGTGAAATTAGGAGCAGTCAAACTTTTAAGCTTAGCAGCCTAGCCACTTCATTGGTATCCAATCAAGGCCTCGGGGCGAATATAAGCCCTTCTATACATTTTCGAGGCCAAAAGGAAAGAGCAGAGCCATCTAAGAGAAGGACTCGATTGATTCTTCTCTATTTGTTCTACAGGAGAAAACGACTTCGTTGACTCTTCGTGTCATAAATATTAAAAATTTTACTTTGTTGCCACGTAAACCCATATAGATCAGCAAATATTTAATGCTGTTGGTGATTACCTGCGATTTATGGATTTATTGCTTGGGGCAAACGGCATCTTTTCGCTGATTAATATTAAACGTCTTATCTAATAAATAAGTTTTGTAAAATCTCCCATCAAAATGGAAACTATTAAATTTTGAAGCCTTTAGAATGTTGTCAAAGTAATGAAGATTGGCTGGCTGAAGGCTGGTTTTGCGCACTAATCTCGAATTACGATGTATCCGGCAAAATAGTTAAACCTCGAAGAAGACAAAATCATCATCAGAACTCATGGCTTCATTTTTTTTTTGGGATACGAAAGAAATTTGCTTAATGTGTCTTCAAATCAATGAAACAAAAATTTGGTAAAGAAAACATGGTTTAACTATGAAATTTTTGAGTTCCATGTATTTCAATGCATTAATGCATCAATGTTTCTCTAATTAATGTTTCATCCTAATCTTTCCATAATATGCATATGTGTATATGTTGAAGATTACAAGGTGTACTCGTAAATATACATGTGCTAATCATCTTAATTCTTGACATGTGCGACTTAATAATTTCATATTTGCTTGGAACGTGTAATTTTGCTTGTCATTTGTTATTGACGAGAACATATCAAAATCGCTGGACTTTTTTTCATTGTTTCATTCAGTATTCAGGTTTTGTGTATCAGGTGTTCAAGTATGAAATGCGGATTTGTAAGAAACAGCTGGCTAACATCACGTGTTTGAGTTATGTTCTTTTTTATAGTTTGGACCTCTCTCGCAATACCAAGTTATATCGAAATCGGAATCTATTTTTTCTAAGATTGTCGATGTTAAGTTTTGTGTAAACAACTTTTTCTTATGCTTGAACGATACAAAATGAAATCGTTTTCGCATCGTGTCAATACTGAATATGAAAAGTGGATTCACATTTTAAGAATTTCAGACGTGAAAAAAAGCAATAAGTAAAGGCAAATTTTCTCGGACATGTAAATAATTTCTTTAGTTACTTTACCGAACTGTCCTAAGAATGACTTAAGATCTAAGACTTTCCTAACGTATGTGGGTTTCAATGACATTGAGATTTCATGTTTAACCGACTTAAAACCGTAACGGTTTCGTAGGAAGACGATGGACCAGATGGACCAGAGAAGAATGATCCTTTATAAGCTGTTAAAGACTGTTGAAAATGTTGATATCAAATGCTGCCAACAACAATTAATCGGTTTGGATCCTGTCCTTGTTCGCTTTCCAAAAAAGATCAAAATATCAAAAAGTTTAACAAAATATCATTTTTTTTAACATGACATCCTTCCATTCATTCTACCGTTGCGCTATATCTTGCAAGCACTTAAATGGAAAGCGGTTAGACTTGAAAAGTTCCAGTTACTTTTCGTTTGCATCAAGAGAGCAAAAGTTTTTTTTAACATGGTATCCATAATTTCTTTGAAATCAATTTTTTTTCGTGTTTGCCTTCAAAGATATCCACAAAAAAATCTAGAGGCATCGATTGAACGTGGGTAAATCCACTTAGATTCCAATCCTGATAATTATTATTACTAATTATATTTCACAAAGCGTATTTCATCCATCTATGTTGGGAATAAATATTTTTCTTAAAATGATTTCACTTTCTCTTTTGTTTATATATATTGCTCGTAAATTTGGTAATTAAAATTTGCTTAAATAATATATTAGAGGGATATTTAGATCGTTCTTACCAGAAAAATTACTTTTGTTCTTTATTAATTCATAGCCCACACTACAATTAATTACCAATCCTGGATAAACTCTTACCAACTTTTATCTTGCAAAGTTCATTCCGATTCCACCGATTCATAATTTTAAGAAAAGACTTATAATAGAATACTAACGATGCTTTCTAAAGAGGACTGTAGTAGAAGGAATTGTTCTCCTTCAATGAAATTCAATCATAACAAGAGTTGAAAATAATATGATTTATCATGAAAGTGTACCAATGGCGGCTATTTAAAATATATTGATGGATCTCTATGAACCGATATCTAGTGTTTTATATCATAACAGCCGCAATAGAATACGTATCCACGAATTGATGCGCAAAAAACCCATCTAAAAATGTAAAAATAAGATTAATTTTTATAAGCTACTAAAAATTATTTAATATATAATGTTATTTACTAAAATTGATTAAATTCCTCCTAAAAACTCAATCGTCCTTGATCTTAGCTGTTATTGTCATTAAATATTTATTATTATGTAAATAAAATCTGTAACTTAATAATAATAATTTAGCATCATTCAGCATTTATATTTTATTTAGGGGTTATCCGCATTTCGATCCATTCCCTTTCTTTAACGTCTACCGGTTCATAAACTTTTATTCGGATTAAATCCTTTTCTAAGATATTATTGCAAACCATTTCGAAGGTATAACAAACATCCGAGCATTGTGTTCTTCGTTCTTATCAAAATCTACAATAGAAAATCATGATTCATGAATGATAATTCAAAACTTTTGGCACATTATAGAGGAATAAGTAACTTAAAATCGTTTCTTAAAAAAATGGCAAAAGAATATAAGAAGCTTCAGGCATGAGACGAAAAGACATGATTTATTTTCCTTTTTGTTTCAAAATCAATATATTTATATACTTGACTTTTTTTATGTTGAATGAGTATGTCAAATTTTGAAAACCGAAAAAAAAAAAATATGCTGCCCTAACAAAATATACAAACGTCTGAGAATAAATTGCCCTAGCTAGAATTAAAAAAAGGCGACGCTTCGCTAACAGAGATGTAAGTCGATGTAAAGCTTTAGAAAGAACTGTGTACCCGGCTTGAGATTCGCACTTTTTGATTACTGAGCTGTGAGATAACCCAAAAACCATACTTAGATAAAAAGTCGAGAATGTAAATACGGTACTTAGTTCGAGAAGTTGCTTACAAATTGTTGCCAAATCGTACGGGCATATTGTATCAACAAATATAACAGCTTAAGTTGGCAAACATTTCTTACATTCTTCTATCTACTATAATTCGTAGTAATGTTAAAGATTTTTCAAATTGCACAAGATCTTTATAGACTTTCTAGATTTCCTATATAATTATAGCTAAAATTCATAATTCATAATTTGTTCGATCAGTTTTGTTTGCCTTAATAACATGTTCAGCGTTTTCTGGAAACTACCAGTTGATCTAAGTCATTGCCTTTCATTTATTTACAATTTTATTGCTTTGTTATAATACTCTTATAAATTAGTTTCTATTGGCAATGCTGGCTTTTTATTCTAAAGCAATATTAAGAGAAACTAAATCGCATCACACTTATTTTTGTTGTTGATCTGTGAGATTAACAAAGAGGAGTATTTTCAAGCCACATGAATTATAACGTGAATCACAACACACGTATAGAAAACAAAGAGACATTCGTACATACATATGTATGAGTCACGAAAACGATTACTTCATTCAAACGATCAATTTATCTAGTCAAGTGTCGATAGGTTTACAAACAATTTGTTGCAATAAATTATAAGTTAATGAGAATTAGAAAAATTCTCTAAAACATAATATTGATAAAGAAAGTTTAAGGGAAATGAATTAGGCGTTGGTTGCTTATTGCTTTTAAACACGATATTTTTTCTTAAGAAAAGAGAGTAACGACATTGTCACAACAACTATTTAAAGTACATACTTCAACGTAGGAGGGCTGTCTGAGCAAATCAAAGAGCGTTAAGAGTTTAAAATTATCATGACTATGTTTGTGGCGGCGCACCATGAGCAAACAATTGCGAACCATTGCAAAATACCTCATTGACAAATATCATCTAATTCAGTCTATCTTTGATCGCTCAATGATTAAATTTACATAATTTTAAGAACGAAACGTTTTGCTACAAAAGAAAAAAAAAATTCAATTTTATGAAATTATTTCTCTAAATACTTAGGGGAGACGAATTTTTCTATTCATTTGCAAACGCGTACGCAGTAATATTTAAAATTTGTTAACGAAACGAAAATTTACACAAATCAAATTTGTAACGGAAGAATAACGGAAATTTCATGGAGCATTAAGTGTTTCTAAAGTGATTGATTTTCAAGCAATCAAACGAAATCAAAAGAAAAAGATATTCAACGATAAACAAAAAAACAAAAAAACCAAAAAAAAAAAAAACGAAGAGGAAAAACCATTAAAATAGAAAAAATTGAAATGAAATGTAATGTAATGAATATAAGTTAAGATGAACATACATAAATGCATATTACATATAAGTACATATGCATATAACTATGTGACAACGTATTTATGGATACATACAGTTGCTCGCAATTGAAATGATCCAATAAATATAAAAAGAGTGTAATGTAATAATACTAATAATAATAAACTATATCGAATATCGAAATCAAAAATATTTAACATATTTTGAAATACTTGATATTGAAATTTTCTTATTTATTCTTAAATGATCTTAACTCAAAATCAAAATTTCCGAACTCATTTATTTTCGTTTTCGAATTTTTAATATCATTAAAGATGTAGGATATACTAGACTTCTCGTTTCATTTTTTGGTAACGTATAGGAAATCGTAAATGGAAATGTATAACAACAGCGGTATAGTTTAGGCTATATGTCACATCTAGCCGGCTAATGGCTAAATGAAGTAATGATTACAGCGAAAGTTATTCTCGATAGAAAAACAATAATCATTTCTACTATATTAAATTAACCATATTCGGCAAAGAATTTGCCCACATTTCCCGACATAAATAAATAAATATCTTATTGGTTTCCAACAGATATTCGCTATATGTTTTTATAATATAAAAATAAAATAATATCACAGTTTTACATTTATTCTATATAAACTTGTACAATTATCGCTATCAAAATAGAAAATTTTGCTCTTTTGAACAGATTTTTACGATGAGTATTAAAACATTCTGAATAAATCCAATAACTTCTCTTTTGTTTTAATCATAAAATTTTAATTCTCATACATATAAACAGGTGGAATATATTGCTTAGTGTGATTTTTTTATCCCACTTATAAAAGTGTAACAAATGTATTGTCTATATAAATAAATAGATATGTACACAAATGTACATATATATTTATACGAAAATTACATTTAGAACATTTTATGTGTCTTCACGATTTGTGGCAAAAAATGACGAAAGAGTCGGTTCGTTGTATTCAAAGAAGAGAAAATTTTTAAACGGCTTAAGTCGAATCATCTAGTACCCTTCATTTAATTCTCATATTTAAAATAAGTTCTTCATTAGATTTGCAAAATTAACCTATCGTTGTATCGAAACTAGGCATGGGAGATTTCTTCCTAAACTATCTGTTTAATGATTTTGCAATGAATTCATAGAGATTTTGTTTGATATCAAATTTGTTTTTTTTTTTTTTCAATGACCAAAGTTAGCAAATTATCAAAAATTTTGTTTGCAAAAGTAATAAATAGAAGTTTTGTCTTGAAAAAAATTAGCTAAAATAAATGGTAAGAAATCGTAAATATAAACTTGAGAATCTCATTTGAAATTAAAACTTAGCATATAAACACAGTTCTAAATTCGTACAGTTAGCTATAAAGACCTTATAATCATATAATAATATAATTTTAAAGATCGTTTGTCTCTAGTATATTCCGTCATGAAATATGTGAGATTATTATTATAATTTATTAAGCTATTTTTATTCGAACACAACATATATAATTGAAAGTCTTAAGAAAGTTAGTTCAATTGCAATATGATTTTTTTTTTGAGTATTTGAGAAGCAACATGCTGTGAAAGCATTCTATTCTACAAGTTATTTATTTATACATAATTAAAAGCCAGCGTAATTTCTTCCATTATTATGAAACCAACATGCTATGGACGAAATATTTTAATATCTGTATTTGCAATATAGTCAATAAAGCCGGCATAAATATGCCGGCATATAAAATGTGTTGCGAAAACTTGACATGAGAGTAATGGAAAATAGCTAATAATTTATTTCTTGGAGTCACCTTAAGTATTAGTTAACATTAATTAGAGTAAATAGCTTTTTGCGAAATGTGAATTTGAGTTTTAGAAGCAGTAGACAATTCGACAAATAAGCCACTTGATCAATACTATTCATTATTTTTAACCAAATACGACAAAGCTGTTGTGTAGAAGTAGCACGAAAGAATGGAGGAAGATTTTAACCTTCGAAGTTGTCATCTTCAAATTTCTCGAAAAATTTTTAAATATCATTTTAAATAATCATAACCTTTTTTTCATTTCACACGCATCCGTTATATTAATTTCCACACTTCACTATACGAAATTTTGTTATATTCATCATGTGAATAGCACACGTATTATCTATTCATTTGTGTATGTTTGAGTTCTCGTCTCCTTAACATGACAGTTTTTATTGTATAGTTCATTTAGCATCTCTGTCTTTATCAGACTCTTTACGGAAGGTTATGCAAATAAAAGACAATCTCTAGAGTGCGAGATGGTGAGAGTCTTCGATAATATCTTTTGACCTTTTGAGAGATAACAATTTGACGTAAATGAGAGAGCGTATTTGGAGATTATTGTTATCAAATTTACTTAGATAATTAGATTTTATCGATGATTTTATCGATCTTGGCGTTCGCCTTTTGCTTACATAAATACCCTCTCCTCTAATTTACAGTTTTATTAACTTAGAAGTTAATTACTTCTTATAATATCCGATATGCGACATTTTTGTATAGACATTAGTTATGTACTTCCTCTTTTTTGCAGAACGTTTAACAATTCTAGTGTTTTAATATTAATTTAATACCAGTTTTATTGTCTGGAAAAAAACTTGAAGTTTTTTAATTTAACGAGAACAAGAAAACATTTGTCTTTCAACAATTCTCTGAATTATAAATAAAAAAAAAACATATTTCTTTTTTTTGGACAAAATACGACAACGTAGTACACTTCAGAAAGGTAATACAATCAGTCCAACACTTCTCTATGCCTTTTCTCGATGCCTTTTCTGTAAAAGCAATTTATCAAAACACTCAAAAGTATGCTGCAAGTATGCAAAAGTAGAAACTTTGCGATTTGCAGACTGATAATATTCGCTGGGGTAAATAGATCTCGGGAACATGAGGGATATAGCAATTATTCAACTTTTATTCAAGCATTCCCTTAACCAATGACTTGCTATGCGATACTTAGTCTTGATGAAAGAACACATTTTTCTTCGGCGTTTATTTTTCGGATTTTCTTTTACGAGCGCATCCAAAAATATGCAGGCCATGTCGGTCGATTGTTTTTGAAAGCTTCGCATAGCCTTCGCCAGTTCCTTTTCCCTATACGAGAAGACAAAAGTAAAGCAGTACAGTTTATACTGATAGAAAATAAAAAGTAATATGTTATAATGTATTCGGGCCGACTGTTTGAAAACTTCGGCAAATAATATTCAAGATTTTATTGTAAGATAGCGAGAATATCCATGTATGTGTTATATTGATCGCATAACGTATCATATCGTCGATTGACAGGTAAAACTTATTAAGAGTAAAATGACTTTACATGACTTAACTTCTATATCACTAGAAAAACTCGTTATATCCATCACAGGAGCCAAAAGATCTATTCAAAATATCACATCAATGACATGGAATCTTAGAACAAAATAATGGGTCGCTTAATAAGAGCACACTATTTTACTTAAACGTACTTTTTTAAAGAGTGGTGATATTTTTACTGGTGGAGTTGAAGGTCCTTCGTCAAAATTCACCGCGTAGTGTTTCGCTGCGATACCAAAATGGAGTTTTCACCAGCACTCTCGTTTACAGCAACAATGGTTTCAAGAGATCGAACAGTACGTCGAAGCGAAGAAAACTTACTGTCTATTGTCGATCCAGTTTCTTCAACTTCTTTGACCACTCTTCGATATATTGACCGAAAATTCCACGAAGCTTGTGAGCGGTCTTTGCGTAATTTCCCTACTTTTATTACGAGTTTTCGCAATTATAACGATCCATTTTTAATAATCGGAAAAATTTTCGATGACAGTTGTCTAATTTCAACGTTAACATTTTCATGAAAAAGAAAATGACAAAAAATTTAAATAATGTACTCTTATAAAGACTCCTTTTAATAATGAAGGAGCTTATTATCTCCATTGATCTGTAGATGTATCCTATGAATTTTGATTTTCAATCGACGATAATATATCATTATCAGGATTAAGTTTATCCCATAGAATCTACTATGGTAACAGGTAAATGCATTTATTCGTTGCGTAATTATATGTATGAAAACAAGTACAAACAGTATTAGCCGGCCAAACTCGATCCTGCACCGCGTTAACTAATACAACTCTTTATTTACCTTCGTGGGAAAACAGAAAAAATTATAATTATATTATTGTGTTGTCCAAAAAATAGGCTCAAGTAATCCAAATTTGATGCATTTAATTTTTATGCTAAATTACTGTTAGGAACTCATTTTGGTCATAAAATATAATACTAAAAATTAGACTTTTTTGCTATCAAAAGGCTTACTTTCTCTGCGAACACTTATATGAGCTGATTTCCAAAATATAGATCTACGTGATCCACATTCGGTGCAGTTAATTTTTATATTAAATTAACTATTACAAAGAAATCAGGAAATGTTCAACTTTTTTGTCATATAAAGATTTACTTTTCATGAGAACCCTTGCAAAAAAATAGCCCTACGCTATTCAAATTTGACACAATTAATTATTATGCCAAATTACTACTAAAGATGGATTTTCATAATAATATATTAGAAATTAGACTTTTTTAACATATATGGGCCAGCTTTTCGTAAGAAAAGTTAAATAGAAAATGGTTCAAAAAATGGTCTTATCTGATCCAAATTTTCCACGTTTATTTTGTATACTTAAACACTGGTTTCTACCGATTTTTGTGGAAAAACATTCCCTTTTCAAATACGACTTTATATGAGAAGGGGCCGTAAAAATAGTCCGATCAAATCTATTTTCAATAGGCTTCTTCCTTGAATCAAAACACACCATTACACCAAAATTTCTGCAAAGTATCTCAAAAATTACGTCGTGTAGATTAAACACAAAAATAAATGGACAGGCATTAGAGACGGACAGACAGAACCTTATTCTGAATAGATTAGATTTCATATAAGAAAAAGTGTGTCTGTGTTGTAAGCCCTTCTAGGTGTTACACATATCTGCATAATCCTCTAATCTTATAACGCCTTAAAGTGTGTGTGTAGCATATAAAAGTTTTATAAATTTATGATATTCTTTGTAGGGTGAGTACAAAAAAAGATCTTCTCTGTACTTATTCTTAAATCATTTCTGTTCTCACTTATTGTTGCCTGGATACATATTTATTTAAAAAAGCATAAATTATTGAATTCATAAACTTAAGAGGTTGTTTTATTAGATTAACAGACATTTTTTCGTTAAATTAATCAAAATTAATTCAATAGAGAATTTATTCAAACGAAATACGTATGTACGTCACTACAAGCATCGATATCCATGCATCTCTATACATCCACTATATACGTGATGAGCACGTTTAAAGAAGAAGATACAGAAGCAGGAAAACGGAAGAGCATTAATTTTTTAAGAAGCAACGCGCTGGCAAATTAATTTTTAATTTCTATTTTCGTAAACATTTTTTAGATTCATTTGGTTTACAATACATTTTGCTTCTTATTATAGGAAAAAAAAAAGAAAAGAAAAAGGAAAACATAAAAATATAGGTGTACACACATATATATACACACACACGTGTATGTGTGTGTGTGTGTGCACATATATATAGAGTCATGAAAACACTGAAACAAGTCGGCGGCACACTAACGCCTACAGACAATAACAAGAATTAACGCACATCTCCAAGGCGTACACACACACACACATACACGCAATTATATCTGGTTTTGTGAACAAGAGTGAGCTATTGTAGGCAATGCAAACAAAATAAGAGAAGACAAGTTAAAATACTATAATCACAAACAAGATGGACTGTTTCGATACGATTTTCCCAAATGTAAAGAGGAATGGTTCATAAAAGCTTCATATTCAATAGAGTCCCTGAATATTATATTTTCGCAAAGTATTTCGAAAAATTGCATTCCATTTTGGATTAAAGGCAATACACATAGACGGACGTTAGATGAGCAGACAAATTCTTAAATCATTCAGATTTAGTAGATAGCACTGAATCGATTATATTATATTATATGAACAAATAAAAAAAAAATTGTTTATTTTGGGTCCATATCTTGGATCTTAAACATCAATATTTATATATAATATCACTTCCTGCCTTCTTATAAGCAAGCGCAAGAAGCATTACCAGAGAAAAAACTAATTTATCGTATCGCATCGGCATTACATTCGTATATTCAGAAAAAAGATTGTGGCGAGGGGAAGAAGAAGAGTTAATCGGAGGTTCCACTTTGCCTATCCATTAAGAATATATTTTAGTTTTAACTTTTTTAAAAGATGAAAGTTCAAAAAAGAAATGAAAAATGAATTGACAAAGAAACAATATTAAAAGATGGTCATGCCGACTTCGTATTGTAGGCTAATCAAGTATTTTAAGTTCATTTGTTGTTGTTATTACAAATAAAATAACAAATCGAAGTTACACCCATTTGAAGGTAATGAATATTATAATATAAGAATAAGAAGACAAAACAATAATTTAAAGTAAACTGTCGATGGATTCTCATATTGAACAGAATGAAAGAAAATAAGTAAAATAAAAATATTAAAAGATAAAGAGAAAAAAGAAAAAAAAAAACATAAAAATTATTGCAAAATGTTTTCTTGAATTTTGTATCAAAATCTGAATCCTTATATGAAAAACTTTTGTAATACAGGTTCGAAGTAATAATAGGTTCGAAGAAAGGTTTTAGTTTATGCCGTAAAAAGAGAT
>KK351144.1:80870-99030 GCA_000671755.1 Glossina brevipalpis
CAGTTTTTTTGAACACCCCTCGTATTAAGTGTGAGAGCTAAGAAGAATTTATTTTGCTTTAAGTATAAATAAAATAAAATGTAATAATATGTAATAAGAAAACGCATAAACAACAATTTAAAATACTAATAACATTTTTAAACTTAAACTATAAATGATGTCAAAATCTAAACACATTGCAGTCTGACGGTATAATTTTCAGGCGAACAAGATGTCTTTTTGATTTATTTTTGAACGACTTAAATAGTCAGTGATTTAGGACTCAAATTTTTATTATGATAGACAGCAGATTTGCTATACTGGATGGTAGACCGCAGAGAATTTTTCTGGAACGTATTTCTATTATGAAAAATTGATATTTTTAACTCTGTTAATAGCGTAAAAAATGTTATTTCTTTGACTATTAGAAAGAAATCGATAGTTGGCTAGCAATTCTGGTACTTAGTTGTCTGTTACAAAAAAGCTTGACTTTACTAATACCACGTACTTTACTAATATCGCGTACGACTATAAAAGTTTGCCTGTTTTGCTTCGAAAATGCGGAATAGATTTAAAAGAGTACTCTACTGACACTCTGAACATTTTTCTTGAAAGACAATATCGGGGAATTCAAAAGGAAGTTTTGCTTGTTTCTTAAGCAGTGTTCGAGTAAGTGGTTCCTATAGATTTCAAATTACAGATTTAAAAAAAAACTTTCTTAACATTTTTAGATCTTTTTTATTTTTTTAACGCAGTCAGAATAACTAATGTGTTCACTTTTATGCTCTATACCACTTGTGGTATCAGTGGAAGTATATAAACTTATGCGGTTGTTTGTAACACCTTTTATTATACCAATCCATTTAGAATCATTTTCTGAATCGATTTAAGTTTGTCTGTCTATCCATCTGTTTATCCGCCTTTCTGTCCGTCTGTCTGTCGGTTTATTATCTATCCATGTATACTATTTATTTTTAAACTTGACGTGTTGCTGACGTGTTCTCAAGAGCGAATACTACCGAAGATCGATTCTGACTCCCCAAACAAAGCTACACTTGAAAAAAATTGAAATTCCTAATATTTTTCAGTAAAAATTCATAAAAACTAGTGCTTTGGCAAATAAAAAAAAATTCAAAAAATTCGGTTCAAATGGAACCATTTTTTAAATCACTTCCCATGCAACTATTCCTTTAAATCTTTCTAAAGTAAAAAGGTATAATTTTTAACATTTAATAATGCAAACGAGTAAGTCATAGTAATTTAGTATAAAAATTAACTCTATTAAATTTGGACTATAATGGTCTATTTTTTGGATGTAATCTCGTTTAAGGGTTCTTATGAACTCTAACCCTTTGTATGGTAAAAAAAAGCGAGATTTTTTTAAATTCCACAATGAAAATTTGACATAAAAATGAACTTCACGTAAGTTGGTATAGCTAGGTCTTTTTTTTGAACCCCACTAAACGTAAGAGTTCTCGTGAGAGGTAGATAAAAAAAGGTATGGTAAAAAAAAGTCCAATCTTTTTGTATTTCACAGTGAAAATTTGTCCGTAATAGTAATTTGACATAAAAATGAATCTCACCAAAGTTGGAAAAGCCAAGTCTGTTTTTTAGATTCCACTAAACGCAAGAGTTCTCGTGAAAAGTAAACCTTTTTATGGTAAAAAATGTGTGATTTTTTGTATTTCACAGTAAAACTTTGTCCATAATAGTAATTTGACGTAAAGGTTAACCTCACCAAAATTGGATCAGTTAGGTCTATTTTTCTCCATCAGATTTAAGAGATCTCGTGAAAAGCGTTTTTTTTTTGTGGCAATAAAGACCAAGAATTCGTTAGAAAATTATGATAGAGACAGTTCAAAAAGAAGAAGAAGAAGATCTTTGAGAGAAAAACTAAAATTTGCTAAATTTGGACCATTTGGTCAGTGCTCTATAAGGGCTCTCGTGAAAAGAATACCTTTACATGGATACAACATCATAGTGTTTTATCAGGAAAGTGAATGAAGACTTATGTTAGGCACAGTGGTTTAGGATACTTAATGGTCCTTAATTTTCGAATATAATACTATTTTTACTTATTTTCGTTTAAGTCAAGAAGTATTATTAGAAACAACTCCTAACCTGTTATAAAAGTTAAGAAATTTTACATTGTGAAGATAATAGAGAATTTTGCTTAAATACTATCGGATTCTACTACCCACATAGCATACCATATTTATTACCACAGCCTTTTTCTATTATTCATAGGATTTCGGACTGTTTATGAATTATTTTTTAATTATATTTTAAGTTTTTTCTACTAGATTAGATTATCAGATTTCTACTCTCTAGAATTGAGGTTTTTAATTAAAATAACAACTCTGGGGATTTTAATGTGATATTTAGTTGTCGCCGTCTGTCTAAATTATAATTTTTAATTATGGATTATTCTTCAAATATATGTTATTAGCGACAAAAATTTCCCTTTTATCTAATGCATAGAAATAAATTACAAATCTGCACTGCATAGCGTCGTCTCACCCAACTTAATGCAACAAAACAAAACAAATGTTTTAATTTATCTTTAATTACCGGTGTTCTACTCAGTTCTTTTTTTTTTTTTTTTCATGCGTACTTGTAACGATTTTCGACATAATTTTATGTCATAAATCATACTACTGTTTATTTACTGATGTATATATGCATTCATGTGTACATCTTAGGAAAGAAAATATTTTTAGTAAAAACATTATGGAAAAGTAGAAATTAATGTTTCGATGTTTTTATGGCTCAAATTTTTATATTTGCGGTGCAAATTTTTATGTAAACTTATTCATCATATGGACGTAACATCCACGTGGATTTAAGATAGGTGTAACTTTTATAGTATAGTCAGTCTATCTATCGGTTTAATATCCAGATGTTTTTGTGTTCAAAATTTAGACCACAATCTTTGAGAATTTTTGACGAAATTTCTTACACCGATATGTTTTGGCCTAAGCGTGAATATTATTGAACAAGAAAATGAACTGTTTTTAAGATCACTCTCCATAGAACTCCCTATTCAAAAAAAAAAATCTTTATATGAAAAAAATTTTCAATATTTAGCGCCAATAATTTAGTGGAAATATAGTACTTTGGCACATAATGGCATTTCCTGAACTATCGCCCGCTTATAAAGCGAAAAGTACCGATATTTTACATTTCATGTCGCTATTTTGGTTTACAAAAGTAGTTTGATCTCAAAATGATTTGTAACAAATTTGGACCTCTCTCTCTCTCTCTCTCAGGTAGTTACAAATTTTTTGGTCTTATTCCATGAAAGGCATCTTAGGTAATATATACCTTTATATGGCAAAAGAATTTAGCTATTAATAGTTCATGATAAACACTAATCTCTAATAGTAATTTGGCAAAACTACTAACTGATCAGATTAGGTCTATTTTTTTGATCGTGCCCTTTATAAAGATTCTCATGAGAAGTAATCAATTTAATTTTTCATATTTTAGAATGCAAAATGGGTTCTTATATAGTAAACTTGGATTATGTATGTCTACAGTTTGGATCTGGTCTTTTATAGGGGTTCATATGGAAGAAAGATTTAAAAATGAAATAATGATGCATAGCTTTTGCAAACTGTAAGTTACTGTCCTTATGCTGGAAAGAAGATCGATATCTTTTGCAAGCTGTAAGTTGTATTAACCTTGACCCCTTGTGGAAAAGGAGGCCAGGTGAACAAATAGGCTTAAAGTGACTCGGAATTTAATACTTATCAAGAATTTGATCTACCTATCGGCTTTGCGTTTGCGTGGTGCCCTCATTCTGACAATCCGTTCAAAATTGTGAAAAGCTTTAACTAACGTACACAAACGGACAGACGGACTGATAGACAAGATTAAATCGATACACACACCCAAAAAATATATAGATAAAGGCTCGTGGGAACCGTTTGGTAAAACATGAAAAGAAAGTCTTTACATAGAAAAGAAGTATAATTTTTATTATTTTATTATCAAAATAAATAAAGAATTGTGTTAAGCGAAGTATAGTAGGGTATATTTAATGATCTATTCCTGAGCCGATTGTAACATTCTTTTATGTTTTTCTTTTGTTAATATTTTATTTTTAAAGCGATGCTTGAGGGTGCGTCTTCAAACCAGCTTTTTGTTTTCTTTATATTGAACGTGAAGGTGATTTGTTTATCGATTTAGTTAACAATAATTTTCTATTTGCACAGCCATACTGGCGTATCAGTTACAAAAACCTGCAGATACTCTTGCATAATGTTACTAATATTAGTATTGGAAATAAAAGACACTTTGTAACTGCAAACAAACGAATAAACAAATTTCATAATTCTTTGGGGCTTTCTCTCATCGCGTACAGTGTATTGAGGAGAACTCTCGCTCTTTGAAAACTTATAGAAAATATGCAACAGGATTAAGTGTTTTGATTTCAAAGTTATTTTAATATTTTCCGACTGATTACTACTGATTTAACATTTAATTTTAAAAAAAATTTATATTTGATGAAATCTATGTGTGTAACAAAACTTCTTATACAGGTGCATATATATATTTACTTGATATTCTTCTCTATATATTCATATCGATATACTTATTTATTGACATACTTATATACTTATATAATTATATACTTATATGTTTATATACTTACATGTATCTAGAGCAACATGTCTACTAAAAATTTACCATTAAATTTAACCGGTCGACAACTGCAGTAATGTACACCCTCTCTGCATATAACGCCCTCCTAAGCAAACGACATCAAAGAGAATATAAAAGGATATAATACACAACGACTTGAATATCTGCTACGAATATAAAAATCGAATAAAAAAAAAAAAAAAAAACAAAATAACGGATATATTAAAAAAAAAACAAAAAAATTTCTACGATTTTAGAAAACGAGATTAAACTTAGATGTAAACGAAGTTTTTCATTAATACCTAACAAAAATTGTTATTCATCATTAATTAAAAGTGAGAAGAGAAGCTTATACTATTTTAAAACTTTTCCTTTCTAAATCTTAAAAGAAGGCTCTATTAAAAAAAATACATCGCATTATTTATTTAAACGACTCAAGTTCGAAACAAATCAAAAAGAGTTTCCAGCTCATACAAATAACCAAAACGAAAGGAAACCGAAGCTGAGTTAAGGTAAGTGTAGTGAATAGATCTGTTCTTCTTCAAACAAGAATTTAAAATATATTAGGACAATATAAGCAAAACTTAGTGTAACATTACTCAAACCACGTTCGTATTTCAATATTGTTTCAAAAACATTTTCGAAAAAGTGTATAGATTAAGAAGCATGCCCTCAATTATCAAAATATTCATTCATTTGGGTTATCGTATGATGTAATTTTAATAAAAAATATTCGTCATAAAGCAAACATAAGTTTTTAACCTAATTTTGATAATACGGAGAATGCTTTAATTAGTATTCGAGGAGATGATAAGTAGCGAAAAATTCGTCTTTTCTATCTCTGTCTCTTTTTGCAATTATTTGCTCTAAGGTTTTCGTTAATGTTCTCGTTATGGATCTTAAATTATTGAAATTATTTCCCCCGCAACACTCTTTTTTTTTTTTGATAGGCTTTGCTAGTCTTGGTCTTGGATAAATATATGCAGACTTTTGAGTACCTTGCACTATCTTGTTTATAGGTCTTACAAGACAACAGACATTACAGAAATATCTTAGTACTGCTTTGCGAACACAAATTTTTAAAATTTTTTTCAAAACATTATCATAAATCCAAAAATCAAGTGAAAATTTTGAAATTATTATAATTTGCCATTTCAGATTAATCTACAAAACTCTTCAATTCGATCATATTTTAAGGGAAAACTATTAAGATATTGAACTCACGTATATGTCCACGTTATGTACGTTATGCATATTCGCACAGCAAATGTTTAATTTTACGTTTATATGCTAATTGTGATACTTGAAATTATAACTATTTAACGTTATAATTATTTAACAAAAAAAAAAAAAAATATAAAAAAAAAGAAGAAAAAAAAGAAGAATACAAAGTCGTTTAAGAAGTATGTTTCGCCATTAAACACTTATTGCATCCATCATACCTCGGATTTGAAAGTCTGAAAAAATATTTCATTCACTTCACACTTGAAACTTGGAAGGAATATTTCTAATCTGAAGAATATGGCTGAAAAAGTAGAACAATCTGAACAACCAATACATATTAACCACAACGAAGGGCGTAAAGTACGTAAATCGCCGGAATATCAAACACAACAGCAGCCTCTTGTTGTACCCGCGAGCATAACAAGAGAGCGTAGTTTTGTACGCACTTCCAATCAACAGGTAATAATAATGATAAAGTATAATGAAAAAAATTGCAGTCGGGTGAAACCGATTTTTAAATACCTTACACCAATTTGTCTAATAAAATTCTTCGTCTCTTGTCATGTTAAAATACCAAAAATTATACTTTGTTTCCGTGTAAAGAAAGCTGCCCCTTATATGAAAAAAGACGGCAAAGATTACAAATTGAATTTCCTTATCAAAAATCTGATTCATCTATTTTTGTCATGAAGTATTAAAAATTATACTGTTCGCCATATAAAAGGTTAACTTTCATGTGAAGGCTTGAATGGAGTGGAGTTCAAAACAAAAATTGAACTACTTAGTCCAAATTTCATACAATTAATTTCTATATCAAATTGTTTTATGGTTCTATTTAAACATTAAGCCCTTTTGCTCTCTAAAAAAGCTTAGTTTTCGTAGGAACGATTATATGGGAAGGGATTAAAAGATTGAATCATCAGATTTGAATTTTACACATCGCTGTACTCAGCGATTTTTGTGAAAAAAATTTTGAAAATCGAAATTTTTTCATATAGCGTCTCTTTTTAAAACAAAGCGTTATATGGAATTGGTCGCAAAAAGGTCCAATAACGCTAGTTTTTTTGGATACATCAATATAACAAAATTCTTCAAAATATCTAAAAATTTTCAACTTATAGTTTGAACCTAAAATATAGCAGTATAGGCAGACTTGGTAAGAAGAGACTGACAAATGGAAAGAAAAACTTTAATCGATTGAGGAAATGATTCTGTTGGGTCTATCTTAAGTCCTACTTAAATTTTCACGAACTTAGTAAATTCGGAGGGATCATTATATAACTTTTTGATAGTCATTTTCTACATTAAAATACAACTCTGTAAGAGATCGTAGCGGAAATTGTTCTTTTTTTATGCTCAGTGCTAAAGCAAATTGGAAAATGAAAAGGGAAAATTATAACCGTATCTTTTACAAATTGGCACTTTAATAGAGACAGTGACTATCAAAAATTTACATGATGACCACCCTGTATCAAAAATAGTGTAAAATATAAGTACAATTCTCGCTTAGCTTGAGCTTCTTTTCTACTATGTTTTAAACTTTGATTACCGTTCCTTTCTTTCGAATAGAGAATTGGAAAGGAAATTCTTTGACATTATATACCATTCTCACTGCTATTGCGAAGATCGTATATTATACACAAAGAAGACTTATAAAATCGTACGGTATCATCTCTCAAATCGAAATTCTAGTACTTTATAGGTGATGACACAAACTAAAACAATGAGAGACAATTGAGAGGCACTAAACGCTGTACACATAGGACAGTTATTTTATACCAAGAAATTGGAAATTTAAAGAAGAAAATTAATTTAAAGAGGAAAATTAAAGAAGATCTATGAAATCATACGGTATTATCTTTCAAATCGAAATACCAGTACTTTATAAGTGATTACTTAAATTAAACCTTCTCCAATCGTTTCGCTTAATTTAAATATTATACAATTGAAAACAACGGTTTAAGCGCAAATTTGTTATTCTAAGGAAACTTTTGAAGGTAATATGGTAGTAAAATATATAGACTGAATGACAAAAGCGAATGCAGAGACCGAATGATTTTATTTTTTCGAACTTTTCTAAAATTAATAAGAACTTCCCATGTGCCAATATGTACCATTCCATTCGAACTCGGTTGAAACTCATCAATCAATGACAACTCGCGTCTGAATTTGATATCCATATGCAACTTGGAAGCTCCTTCACAAGTGTACAAATGAAGAAAGTTTGTTCGGAAAAATCGATGTTTAGGCCAAATCTTCATGCTCGGGGACTGCACACGCACTTGTCATTCAAGCTATATCAGATGACCAGCAACTACCAACAACTCCTATTTGAGAGTATTATTTTTTATTTGTTTTCTCTTAAATCTAGAAAGAAAGCCCTTTCTCCGCATGTTTTATGCATATATATATACATTTTCTATTTTATTAGAATCTTAACAAGAGGCGCAGTTTGGCTTTTAATCTGCAGGCTGGCGTAAATCAAACGAATCAAGTACGTGGCAAACCTACTATGGACATATACAGACCACCGAGTAAGTAAAAAAAAAAAAAATTATTAATAATTTTATAGAATTTTATATCAAACTACTGTTATCTACACCAAATCAATTATATTGTATAATAACTAATGTCATGCGTAGCAGGCATTTAATGCGAATAACAAAATTCATGTTATTTCAATTAAAATAATTTATGTTTTTCTCGGAAGTATTTTTCATTACGTACGATATGAGACTAAGTGCTGTTCAAGCTAATTGAATGAGTATTTTTGTGTATAGGAAGCATGTAAGAGTCCTCTGACATTGACGAAGCACAAGACGTTCGCCTTTAACAAGCCCTGCATGAAAAATCTCTGTATAGTTCTTCATTTGAAGCATACTGCCACCTGGGTAAAATAATCGCTTTATTATTGCTCATAATCGAGTACATTTTTCGACGCAAGTCGCAAGTTATTTAAAACAAAATCATTTTCTTCTTGTCAGAGAACAATGTCGCCAACTAAGCTTCAGCTAATTTAAGCTTGAACTTGGTCACAAGTTCTAGAGAAGAGATTCATTTAAACTGTGTCTAATTGCTAAGTTGGAAGCATACTTCTTCTGCTATTCTTAATATCGTCTAAGGCGAACCATCCCTGTTGAACCATATCTTCAGATGTTGTTGTAATCGTAAGTTGAGCGAAGATATTGCTCTTTTTTCTATAGTCTTAGAAGCTTGCTGATCAGTAAGAAAGTAGTTAGCCGTCTGCTATGTCAATATTTCTTCCGCGATCACTAGAAAACTGAGAAATCTTTAGTAATAATTTGACCATAGGCAATCCCATGCGACACGTCTGGCCGCCGCTTTTGATTATGCACCTAACAGACATTCAGGAACGGAGGGGGAATTTCCGAGAGAAAATGGGAAATAGAAAACGTCTTGACCATAAGTAGTGACATAAGAAGAATGCATCGTATTGTAATACTAATCTGCTATACCCTTGTAGGGGCAGGAGAACAATCATAATGACTGACAAGAGCGTTGCCCTTTTGATAAACCGCTAATGTATGTAATCTCAAATATTAAAGCAAATCTTCTTCTCATGCAGAACTTGAATCGAAATTAGTCTCACCTCGTACACATCTGCTTTTTGCATAATTGTTTTTCCCCGCTTCGTTTTCTAACTATTATCAGCTCTTTTTAACATTAAAACTTTGTGGTCACCTTTACTTTGTAATAAAATATGGTCCGAACTAAACTTTCCCTACTCTTCCATGATCCGTATATAAATATACCGTTAGGGAAATCGATAATAATAAAATTTTATTTAGAGATATCCTTCCATTCAGCAGCCCATTTAAAACTTTACTATTGATATAGGAAAGATGAATTTGGTCGATGACCCACGATTTAGTTAAAAACTAACAAAAAAAAAAAAAAAAATCTGATGATAGGTATCAGAAATGTGTGTTTTAAAAAGCGAATATAACTTTCTAACCGATTTACTTCATATGTTTGTGTAAAATTCATTGATAATATAACTAAATCGAGCCACAATTCTTCCTTTATTCATTCTCTTTCTCTTCTCTTTTCATACCAAAAACTTCATCATATTGCATCGTCTGATACACTTTTTTATTCACTGATAATAATTTAAAAATATTTTGGGTATTCCATCCGCGGGCTTATATATGTCTCTTATATGTTTGAAATGCAAACGTATATACAAATGTATCTTAATGTTAGATGTTCGTAATGAAAACTTGAATAAATTGAATGTTCATGCCCAGGAATTTACATATCCGTTGGTGGCCAGTACGAGATCAACACCTACGAACGACATCTATAATAATCGGTAATGATAAATAATTGCTTCGTTTTGCTTTCAATTTATCATTTTTCAGAGTTAAACCATAATCTTCAACACTCTTCCAGTTCATCGATGGTGTTTCCGAATAATTCAACAGCAGCATTGCAGTCAATGCAATACGTTGCTGCAACAAATGCTATGGTTAATCGTCGCCAGGCAGGACTCTCTATCGGCAGCATGCCCATGAGCAATATGAATGTAAAACATCATCATCGGCCGATACTGGTAACTCACTCACATCCTATGCAAATGAATCATATATCAGGTGGTATGGTTCAGCAAGTGCCTTTATTGAATTCAACGTCCAGCGGCAATATATTGCATGTAAGTGTTCAGTCTTAGTACCAAGTAGCAAGTACAAAGAATTGAAGGTATTTTTATTATAGCAAAAATTTATATTTTTTTTTCCATCATTATTAGCAGGCTTCGAATACGAATCGAGTTAAGTTTGCACCTGAGCCACATAAAATGCATAACAAATCGCACTTGAATATGATGCATATGGTGCATATGAATAATGCTTTAAATCAAAATTATCAACAACAACAACAACAATTGAATGCCATGAATCAATATATAATGGCTAACAATCAACAAATGAATCAAAATGCTCCAATTGATTCACACGCAGCCATAAGTGTTACGCCACTGCAACGTTCAAAGTCTTTATCGTCAGCCGATGCTTTAACACGAGGCATAGCCGGTTTAGGCTTGGGACTTGGCAACGAAATAACCGATATCGGTCAATTTACACCCGAGGTGCAAGCTTTAGTCGATGCTGCTCTCGAAGATCCAAATAAATTGAATTCACGCAGTCTAATGGAATTGAGTTCACATTTTATAAAACGTGCTGTGGAAGGACGACGTTATGCTTTACCAATTTCGAGAATTTGTTTAAACATTATCGCTAAAGAACAAAAAGAAACATTTTTAGAGGCCATCTTGAATACCTGTCGTCAATGGTATCAGGAACGAGAAAAGGTCCGTATAAAAATTACTTTTATTTTAATGAAAAAAAAAAAAGAAAGAAAAAGAAAAAGAAAACATTTAAATGAATTTCATTCGTTGAACAGCTGTTATTTTCGATCCAAGGAATGAAGTCGCCCTCTCGAGCTCGTTTTACCGCGTTTATGGCATTTCTAACTGAAATGTTTTGCCAATTAAAACGACGACAACTACAATTGCGCACCCAATGCGAAGGTGCACCACCACCTCTAGTGCTACTCACCTTACTTTCCAAATGCTGCGAGGATTGCGTAAAACCACCTGTCAGGTCCTTATCTGAGGTAAATCTGAAAATCATTTTTAAAGTTTAACGGATGCTCCTTAACCGTGACTGATTCAAACTATCCATAGAATTCCCAAGGTCATCAAAAATGGTTTTTGTTTATCTTCACTCCACTTTATACGTCTAACTAAAAGTAAATTCATGATGGCAGCTATGTAATTCTAATCTGGTAGTGCTTATTTTCAAAAGTTCACTAGCGAAGCACAAGTGAAGCGTGTATCACTACCATCACTATTGTTCAAATCTTTTCTGCGTTCGCCAATTTAGAACTATGCAACACTTGACAAACTAATGAACTGAAGCTTTCTGCATTTAATTGTTAATTGTTCTTCCCAATTAGGTCTGCATTTCTTGTTTCCTGTTATCATTTCCCTTGGTATCTCGTCTCTTAACTAATATTTCGAATAACATCATTAGTCGCAAGTACGTAACTAGTGGGGTAATGGCAGGATAACAAAGAGGCAGTGTTCGCTGCTATAGTATTAATCTGTTGTTTATACACTTTGGGAAGAGTGAAGCTTGTTGCGCTGCTTTTCTATAAATAACCAGTAGTGTCTGTGATCTATACATAATATTGCGCCTCTACTCTAATAAAGACTTTGTTGGATTCCCGGCAAAGACAGACTTTGGTTTTTGGCAAACTTAGAAGAGAGAAAAAGACATATAAAGAAGAGAAGAAGGCGGTGGAGTTTTCGGGCATTTTAGTCAATTTTAAAATTTATGAGTTATGATCATAATTTTTGAAGTGTGTTATCGTGTAAAAGAAGTCAAAATTATTAAATAAAGAGAGAGAGAACAATTAAAATTAATCGTCTAAGGGAGAAAAGAAGAGAAAAAACTCTTGTATTCATGAAGGCATTTACAAGTTTTCTCAACTCACTTTACGTACGCGATCAATCCATCTACACTATGATCAGAGCAAGTCTGTATCACTTGTTATTCAGAAGAAAGTTCTATTTGAGAAAGTTCTATTAGGTTTTCTATTTCTACTTGCCGATATCAACCTTGTATTCATATCTATAGAAATCTTAAGCAAAAGGGAACTTATTTTTTATTACCTACATTTCGATATTTCAAAACATTTATTTTTTTTTATATTTATTATTATTTATTATATTATTATTATATATATTATTATTATATATATTATTATTATATTATTTTATGTCTATTTTCTAGATTGAATGCTTATTCTATGTATTAACATGCATTGGACAAGATATGGAAATGCAATTACCTCAACAATTGGAGCTATTACTTTCGATGATACGCGATGCTTTTTTGAATGCAAGCGATTCAGCTCCAGCCATACGTCGTACTCTATTACAATTGATTGAATTGCAGGCTTCACATTGGCAATTACCCGGCAACACTGTACTCTATTATTATCCTTCAGCCAAATAATGATTTGATATGTGCGCTTAGGTGGAACAATTTGTGAAATGAATTCACTTTTTCTGTCATATTATTAGCATTCAATGCTTTCTTCAATCATTCATATTTAAATAAAAATCAAATAATTGCAAAACACAATTTCTATATAAAAAAATATTTTTGCATTTACATATATAAATGCAAATTTTTAGTGTCATCAAATAAGTTTAAAATTACTAACAATATTATAGATCAGAGATTTCAAAAAACAAAAAAAAAAACAAAAAACAAAAAAAACAAATCTTATCCTAACAAGTTTAACGTTTCATGAAAAAATATTAAAAATCTCGGGTTTATATATTAATTTATTATTTATTTATTATAATTTAAATAAACTCGCATATATAAAACTCTACATCTCTACACATTCATTACATACATTTGTCAGACTTGAAAATGTTTATTGAAAACAATTTCGAAATTTATTGCAAAATATTTAAAAATTATTACTAAAAATATCGGAAATTGTTTTCTATTATTATATATGAAAACTCTGATTAAATGTTAATTTAGAAAAACCTATGTTATGTTATGTACTCTTAATCCCAAATAAGATGATATTCATACAAACTTATGCACCATTTATTTCTAAACTAGTCAAAAATTATTAAATACATTTATGAATACGTACATATATACACTTACATAACAAGCCTTGTATAGATTACTTTTATTTAATTTTTTTTTTTTTTTTTTTTTTCATTATTACAATTACAATTTTTACTTCCTTTCTTTAACATAATAAATTATTTATATAAAAAAAATAAAAAAAGAAAAGAAAAACTTTTTGAGTTTAAATTTACTTTTTTACGAGTTTTGGTACAACTGTGGAGATATATCTCTTATTATTATCTTATTGTAAGTTCGCTTTTGATCTTTACTTAACTAAAAAGTCATTGCCATTATATGTGCAACAATCTATTTATCTATTTATTTATTCAACACGTTTGCAACAATTATTTATTACATCTTACTGCACCATATGTAGTATTTATGTGGCTTCTCAATATACAACAACTTCAGTGCCCTATTTATCCAACGTGTGTTTACTTCCAATTTCCTGTACAAGTGTTTGTAATTCAACCTGAATATTTCTGTCTATAATCCTCTTATGACCTCTCGAATATTTGTAAAGATTAGATAAATATTTGCACATCAAGTTTGGATCGATTAATCTCCTCTGTCTCTCACTACCAACTAAAAATCTGCTTATTCATAACAACATTTAGAAATTGTGTAATTTTTTTTTCATATTCGTAGGCTTATAATGCTTTTTCCCAACCCGAAGGAAAATCAAATATTTATTTATTAATTTATTAATTAATTTTTTAATTTATTTATTTATTTATTTATTTATTTATTTATTTATTTATTTATTTATTTATTTATTTATTTATTTATTTATTATTATTTTTTTTTTTCTTAAAATATTAATAGAAGCTTCAGTATCCCAAGATAAACCTGCATCTGTCTTCATAATATAAAGACTCAAATATTTATCTTTTTTACCATTGGTTTATGCAAGAAACTCAAATGTGATATCATTCCGTATACAGACTGTTCCATTTAAAATTTAGAAAATACATCAATTGGATGTTATTTAAAGTGTAAATATTTTTAAAACCTCCTTTTGCCCATCGTCTATTTTTAAAACTCTATACGAATCTAAAATTTGGCGAACTATACATTTGTAGTAAAAGGTCACATGTCTGTTTGAAAGTGGGAATGATGGCGCCATGTCATAACAACTCGTATTTCTGCCACTCCTATCTAAGTTAAAAGTGGGAAGATACTATTCCTACTTCTACCTTCTCGCTCCTCCTGTGGGATGCATAGTATTATATGATATTTCTCATGTTATTTTCTTAGCAGCAGCAACAACCTACCAACGCCTACTTTTACTTGTCCACATTTACTTGTTATTCCACGGAACTGTATCATCAGAAACATATGTTATATGTTTTCAACTAATTCATATTGCAATTTCTTTCTTATGTGTGACACGAGAACGTATAGTATTATACGATGAATTAGAACATTTCTGTAATGTTTAGGAATAGGAGATTGAGGACCATAAAATCAATTCTAAAAAAGGCGCTAACGAATCCTTAAACTGTATAGTCTATACCACATATTGATATAAAACGTAACGTCGAAAAACTTCGAAAAACAATTGCTTGCTTTTCCCCTACAGGGGACTTTCCTCTCTGATCACTTGATCATAAATTATTATAAGAAAGTAGGCAAACGCGCTTGGACATTAATGGAAACATGAACCATATATTTTTCGTTTCACTGTATACAAATAATGGTTCACATACAATCTACAGAGCACAAAAGTTTAGTGTAAGGGCCTAGCATGAAGAAGAATATTATAAAACTTGTAATGCTTGAAGCTTCATACTTCTAATGCCTGTCGTACGATTATGAATACTTGTGTGTTTTCAGTAGTGAATTCGAAATAGCTGGAGATTAGAAGTTTCTAGCGAATACTCCGTTATCACTCAATTGATAATAAACAATATTCAGAAATAGATGGAGCAAGACCTGATATATAATAAATATTTTTTGATATATTAATTAGCTTATGAATCTTATTTAAATTTTTACTAAGAATCTTAAATGGATTCGGCAATTCGTAATTACTTCCACGTTGGTTAAGCTTTAGCCACTGATAACTTCTAGAGGTTCAAACAGGAGCACACGTACACACAAACACACAAAAATTTACGTAAATCTCACTTTAAAAAACTTTCGAGTCAATGACTCTCTTAGACAATTTTACCAAGAATGAGATCCTAAGTACAAAGCAAAGCTTCTTCAAAAACGATAAGCAATAGACGTTGTCTGTATAACTAAAACGTGGTTTAGACCGCATATTGATGATAAATTTTGTCAAATAATAAAGTTATCCGGCATGATAGATCTCGAGGTGTGAGCGGCGCTATACATTAATCATGGCCTTAATCATAGGATTGTAGCCAAGTCTGGTGGCGATAGTGTTGTTGAATATCTTGGTGTTGAGATTGATGGTGATACTGCTAAACGTCAGGGAATGTGTGTGTGTACAATCCACATAGGACTAACTGTGTGGATGAAGTGTTCAAGGTAATGGATGAGCTCTCTACATAGCTTTGTATGGCGACTTTAATGTGGATTTGCTATTGAGTGATAGGTGAGCTAACTAAATACGCAATTCAATAGTATCCTGTGGGTTATATTTTGTAAATTTGGGACCAACACATTAAGCCCCAAATTGTATGTCGGCTCCCTTGGATCTTATTTGTGTCTCTGATGATTATCTTGTTCTGCACTATGATCAATTTGCCTTAAGGGGTGTATCTGATCATGAGCGTCTGCTTTTAACGTTTAATATACAACTTGACTGCGAAAATCGAGGACGGTGACCTATTAGCTATAGACAACGTGGAACAGCTATATGAGACTGCATCCAGGGTTTATTGGAACGATGTTTGAAATCTTGGAGATATTAAGGATAGATTGGCGCACATAAATAGTAATTTGTCTGCGTTAGACAATGACTACATATAATAAACCGCAGTGTGTGTCCGTCCAGATCGCCTTGGTTTACGAGAGAAGTGAAAAGGGCGATTAGACTTCGTGATAGGGCATATAGAGTGTCGAAACGCTGCCTTAATGATGCCAATTGGCCAACTGGGATGTCTTCCGTAGGCATAGAAACAGAGTTCGCGTTGTCGCTCGACACAAGAATCGACTCTTTTTTTTAGTAGGAAGTTAGATATGCAGCTTCCACCCAAAATAATCTGAAGTAATCTTCAGGTATTAGGAAACAAAAATAGTGAACCTCCCTGCGGCATTAATCCTGATACAATGAATGAACATTTCCTTCAACCGAATGATTTGACTGGTGATCGCCCTCTAGTTGAATGAATCTCTGTCCATATCCATATGTTGATTCTTTCCAATTTAGATCGTTTACTGTGGACGAAGTATGGACGCCCGTCTACCGTATCGAATTTAATGCTGTTGATTATAACAACATCAGCATCATGTTCTTATAACCAGTACTTCCAACCGCGATATTTTCGTTGACGCATGTTCTGAATCATATAATCACTACATGTACATTTCTAGACTGTTGGAAGATAGCTATTATAACACCCATTGCGAAACGGGCTACGTCAGTTTCACCAGCCGACTATCACTCGATTAGCATTCTTCCATCCATGTCAAGTTTTTGCGAGCGTTTAATCACCGATCAAATTAGCTTGCATTTGTGTTCTAAGGATTTATTCTCTTTCAATCAATCAAATTACTAGCCTGGTCATAACTATAACACAGCTATGTTCAAAGAGCTTGAGGATATTCGCCACGAGTTATGATAGGGGAAATTTAATCAACTTTGTATTGATTGACTTCTCTAAAGCGTTCGATACAATGAATCACAATCTTTTCCTACAAAAGTTGTGATCCTACTTTGGTTTCGACTCGACTGCAATTAAACTTCAAATCAAATCTTACTTGGTTAGCAGGCATCAATATGTGAAAATCGATTAATCTCTTACCGAGATGAGATGTATCAATTCAGGCGTAACGGAGGAGAGAGTATTGGACTTAAAACACTTTCTTGGGGAACGTACATATATTCTATAGTGGATTTCATGTAATAAATGAAAGAAAATGTAATGAAGAGAGAAGAAGAAGAGATAAAAAATGATTTTTCCGAACGTATACATATAAACAATTTACTTTCTATCAATCGTGAAGATTTACTTAAATCTTTTTGGTTTTCCTACGAATAATATATGAATCGATAGATATTTTGAAATTTTAGTTGAAATTACGAAATGAAAAGTTTTTATTGCGTACGTAAATGCATTTAAAAAAAAAAAAACAATGTAATGCATTCAAATAATTAATGTTATGTATGGATTGGATGGAATATATGGAAATAGATACCTTTCTAGCGTGTCTTTTGCGTTTTTGATGTGATATGTTTATAAGCATTCATCCATAAATACATACATAAATACTTTATACATACTATGCTCATGCAATTAAATTCTTTCTTCTCTTATTTGCATAACATTTCAGTTAATTACTTATTAGCTTGTAATGAATAATTCGTTATTCAACAAAAGCAACAATGTTTTCATATATACACACACACATACACTTAATCATAATAATTTCTTTTTTGAACAGGAAAAAAGAGCCAGCCAACTTAAAAAAGCAAAAAACAAAAAAAAAAAAAAAAA
>KK351144.1:108275-123465 GCA_000671755.1 Glossina brevipalpis
CCTAACTGAGAAGAAAAAAGATCGTCACTAACTGGAATAAGGACGAAGAAGAATAAAAACGAAGAAATAATTACTTTTCGGCTAAATGTTTGCAAATCGTTTTGCTTTTAATTAAGCTTAGTTCCCCATCTAATGCAATCATTGCTTAAAGCCAAATTTTCCGATTTTCATCTTGCCTTTCCATGGTAACTTTCAGAATAGAGTTTCATCATTTCAAAGTACCAAGCTTGTTATACGCGATGTAGCATAATATCTGGCTGGAGTCGATGGTTGTTTGTTCCATGTTTTGTATTCTTGTACAAAATTTTAGATCAATGTTTGCTAAAGGTCCTAAGTTAATATTCTGAATACGTTTGTAAGCTAAACACGCCCATATTTGTGTTGATATTTTAAAAACTTAGCAAATATTTTTTTGGATATATAACTGCTAAGGATTATATATATATATATATATACATATATATGTATATGGACTTATAATCTTTTGTTAAAAACTAATTAATCTTGAAACTTAATGGAGTCCGGGCCAAGTTCGCAACGCTTGTGAGTTTGAATTTGATAACAAAAAGAAGGCTCTAGATAACGCTTTATTTCGTTATATTGCCCGAAATCTAAACAACAACATTTCAAGCATAGCTTGTAGCTTTTACACATTTCCATTTCTATATAGAATTTCTTACTCCCAAAATATTCCAAAAAAAGAAAAAAAAAAAAAGCTAATAACAATTAATAAATAAAAGTATTAACGAGATACGTTTTTTAAAATTCATTTCTTTCATTAACAGCAATTGGGAATACAAGTATTTTTGATTCTGCTTTTATTCGGCAAGAGCACGAATGCAAAAAGACGAAATGGCGAAGATATCGTGACTAACGAGTATGCAATTCATCAGCATAATTATGAAGAGGAAAATGTTTCCGAAACGAATAATGACCTTCACGCCCAAGAAATGAAGCCGATGTCACGCAAAATTAACTCGAATCAAAATAGTGTTCAAAGAGGAAAACGTGGTTCACAAAAATATGATCATCTTCCGGCAGCCATGAAGCCGGTTAATCGTAAAAAGAAACATATTATAATTAAAATACATCCAAGTCATAAGAAATCGGTACAACGTCATCACATACTTCAGGAGAAGCAATTTCGTAATCCACATCTCGACGATATACAAGAATTTCATACTTTCGAAGAAACGCATGAGCACCTTGATGAGAAGCTAGAACAAAATGGTGAAGAAAAATTTCCAATTGAGGAAAATCAGTCATCGTCAACTGTAGAAAATTATGATGCACCTGCCGATAAACAGCTTGAAGATGCTCATACCGAAGAAACGCAACATTTTCATTCAGAGGAAGAAAAACATGAGAAATCCAAAAAAATTAAAATCAAACATCATCATCACCATCATCATCATAATCATGTCAAAGAAATTATAAAAAAAGTACCAGAACCATATCCTGTTGAGAAAGTGGTTCATGTACCGGTAGAAAAAATTGTAGAAAAGATTGTTCATGTGCCAAAACCATATCCCGTAGAGAAAATTGTCGAAAAGGTAGTCAAAGTGCCAGTAGAAAAAATAGTTCATGTTCCCAAACCGTATCCAGTTGAAAAAATTGTTGAGAAAAAAGTACCTTATCCAGTGGAAAAACTTGTTCACGTTCCAGTCGAGAAAATTGTAGAAAAAAAGGTACCATATCCTGTAGAAAAAATCGTACACGTTCCTATTGAAAAAGTAGTTGAAAAAATTGTTCATGTCCCGAAACCATACCCGGTAGAAAAGATAGTTGAAAAAATCGTACATGTTCCCGTTGAAAAAATCATAGAAAAGAAGATTCCAATAACCGTTGAAAAAAAAGTACCTTATCCTGTTGAAAAAATTGTTCATGTTCCAATAGAGAAAATTGTAGAAAAAATAGTTCATGTTCCTCAACCATATCCAGTCGAAAAAATTGTCAATAAATTTATACCAGTTCCAAAGCCTTATGCTGTTGTAAAACCAATTCCCTATCCGGTTGAAGTTAAAGTACCGTATCAAGTAGAAAAACCAGTTCCATACACAGTGGAAAAACAAATTCCCGTTCCATATAAAGTCGAAGTTGAAAAAAAAGTGCCAGTATATATACATTCTAAAGAGCCTTACAAATACGAGCATCCTCCTGTTGGTGAATTGGATGGACACTCCTCAGGCGACAGTCATGGTCATGCAG
Source organism: Glossina brevipalpis (assembly GCA_000671755.1). Taxonomy (NCBI): domain Eukaryota; kingdom Metazoa; phylum Arthropoda; class Insecta; order Diptera; family Glossinidae; genus Glossina; species Glossina brevipalpis. Next base: position 110,484 of record KK351144.1, read on the forward strand.
AAAAATCGAGTCATCAGGAAGTCTATGGGCAACATCATCACGAAGTTGAACCATATCACGGGCAATCTGGACACGACTTGTCCGGTTTTCCATCAAATAACAAACCGAGCGTAACTATCTATAAACAAGAGTTAATTCATAAGCAAAATCATCAACCAGCACACAATTTTAATTACAATCAAAAGAGCACTAAAAACGTAAACAATCAACAACACTCGGCCCAAGAGACTAAAAAAGTTGAAGTAACCATAGCGCCTCCTCAAGTAAACTCTGCTTCCACATTTCGCATACATGTGCCTGATTTAGAACCATCTGCCAGTGCTCCTCAACCAGAAATCACTGTACCATCATCCAACGACCCTTCTTCAGATCTACTTACGGAAGCATCCACTAATTCGGTTCAATTAGCACCTTTTCAATCGATAGCCTTACCTTTTCAGTTCATTCATTATCAACCGATACAATATCAACAGCCTATCGGATTCACTTTAAGCAGAAGATCATCAGATTATAAATAAAAAATTTCGTTTACTCTTAAATCTACAAAACTTTATAAAGTTTATACTAGTCAGTGCATTTTTTCCTTTCTGATAGCCTGACAAAATCGCGTTTGTAAATAATATCGTTTCAATACTTATGAGCATGCATGTTTATATATAAATATATAAGCATTCAAACATGAACATTTGAATTCCATGAAAATATGTCATTTACGTCATTATATAGAATCTAAGCACCTTCATATAAATGTAAGTGGATAAAGAGATACAAATTTTAATTATTCAAAATATTAAGGTAAGTTAGGTTTCGAGCTCGATCCTCGACATCGACAATCTCAAAATAAATGTGTTCTAAATAACAAAAATTATATAGTCATTACAGAAAGTTACATAATTTTTTAATCTCATGAACGTTTATAATTACTTCCCTTAGCTTCACTAATGTTCAGTCTATTATTAATTTGAAAAAAATATATTTATTTAACATTTACATTAAATATTTGTACTTAAATATAATAAGAAATTTTAAGACAAATCAAACAATTATTTCTTGCTTTACGAAACCAGTCTCCTCCAATAATTGCTGAAAACCATTTGGTATACGACCTTCACTTAATTCAGAGTTCCATAGTCTGTACTGAAAATGATTTTTTTTAGAACACATTAGAAACCTTGCGTCCATTATTAATATTAATCTATTGAAAAGAAATTGTGTCATACTAACTTACACGCTCCAGTTCTGCACGTAATGCAAAAACTGCTTTTTCTCGATCAGCAACCAATTCTTCGAGATATTGATATCGCAGTTTTTTGCGAGCGCGACATTCACGTGCACTTTGACGGCTACGTTCTGTAAAAAAAAAAAATATAAATAATCATTTAATATTTTCATATTTCAAAATTATTCATCTTATTTCTAATGGAGTCCTAATAATAGATCTTTATCGGTATTTTATGAAAAAAGCGGCAAATATAAAAAGGTATTGTATTCGTTAACTAAGAATTTTCATTAGCCTTCCGAGAGAATACGAAATTCATGCTGAAAGAACAATTTGTCTTTTGAGGATATTCATAGATTTTTTAATTATTACTATAACAACGGAAGTACTGCTCAAATAGACATTAAGCCATCGCCTGAAACGGCTGTTAATAAGAAGGAAGAATGCCCAGTGCAAAGATCATGATAGCAAATTCTAGTTTAGTGCTGTTAATCAATTTTGTGATATCATGTGATGGGATTGCGGTGCCGTTTAATATTTTTTTGGAATAGCGTGGCTGTTTCTCTTCTAACGCTCAACTGAATACCATCAATTAGTGTCGGTGCTATACCATGGTGATAGTTTCAGTGAAGTAAAGCAGTTCGTAATAAACCTCACTTTTCGGGTCTTAACATTGCCTTTTTCTCAAAGCGACAACCATATCTTCAAATGTAGGCATTATACAAATAACTTACGCTGGGATTTTAAGTTCTTATCTTCCAACGTTTCTTAACATCAACTAATAACTCTCGAATACAAAATATCAATATGAGAAAACTCAGTTCGTGAGATTCAGATGTACGATTAATTTAATCCTTCTAGACAAAAAGTAGATAATATGAAGCTATCAAGAGTATCATGTTTATTCTTTGTTTATGCTATAAAGTTATTGATATCAAAGTCATTTTCAGTACAGATAGATTTAGAGCAGTAATTAATAATTTGCAAAATTTAAATTATTATTTCTATTTTAGTTTTTCATTGTATAATTTATAACTAAGTTGTCCTTATTTACACTTTTTTTAACCAATTGCGTCGTTTATAAATTATTAAGCTATTAAAAAAACTATTAAACTTACCCAATTTAGCTCTGATATCAATTTTTTCATTTGATGCTTTCCTGCCAGGCTTGCGTCCTCTTTTACCACCCTCCTTACGTTCCTAAAAATAAACGAGGTTGCATGTGATTAAAATTCATCACACTACCAGTTTATTATTATTAGATACTAAGGGTTTAAAAATGGGATAAAAACATCCCTTTCCAATTTTCTTATCATTTTAAAATATACAACAATAGTGTACGAGTGTACGATCTGTGCGTGGCTTTGTGTATATAACATTGTTTAGCAAATGCACTTCATTATTACGCAGTTTATAAGTATTATGCCTCACATCTCAAGGCGTTTATTATTGAAAATATAAATTTTTTAAAATAATAAGCAAAAACTACAAAACAAATTTCCTTTATTAAGAGCAATTATATACATGCATAAGTTTACAAGGACATTTCTTAAATTTTTGACTACATCAAAATTTGCTTACTTACCGACAAATTCGGTTCCTCCGATATTATCATTTGCATATCTTCACAATCCATAGTTTTGATTTAAATCTCTTGTTCCTTTTACCACAGAAGCAATTACTATTAAAAGTTTAAACAATATTATCAAATCGGAAAATTTTTACGATGTAAAGAATAATGTTTTGTTTTCGCACGATATTCGCAGATTAGAGATGATGATTAACAATTTTTTTTCGATATTTTATCGTATTATCGTTGCCAGCTTGTTAATTAAAATAAGGGACTATTTCATGTCTACGTAAATAAATAAGAAGGATAGAACGAAGTATTAAATGCTCTGAACGAACTATCTTTAAATTCAGGAAGACAGGCGAAATGTATTTTATTTTATCTAAATTGTCAAGTTTTACACAGATAATAAGCTTCTTTTTGGTTCGTGAAAAGCGGGTAGAGGGAAGCTTCTATCAGAATAGACTTATATTTACAATCGGTAGGAATATGATTTATTAATTTGAGGATCAATCGAAAATGAAAAACGCAGAACCGTACGACATTTGCCTGCTTCACGGTTTGATGTGATGATGGATGAAATTTTTGTATTCAGCTGAAGCCGTGGGTATGTTCAATTTGTATTTGCGAACAGAGATCATGAAAAAAGCTGATAAGCACTGGTTAAAATAAAAATGGAGACATGGGAATTGATGGAAAGAAAGTCTACTTAATAGACTAAGCAAGAAAAAATTTATTAAAGTGAGAAAGCGGCAATTCTGATGAAAAAAGTTAGTTCCTTAAGAGGAGCAAAGCTATGAACACGAAGGATATTACGAACATTATAACAGTTTTATGATAGACGTATGCACACAGTCATCAGTTTGGCTTTTTATGGGGCTTGCATAGCCATAACCTATTTTAAAGTATTTCTGGATATTACAATTAAATTCCAAATCTTCATGGAACAGTAAAAAGTCATTTTATTCTGAACCCAAATTTAAAATAGAACAGAAATACAATCGCATCTATTGAAAGAATACTTCAATATAATAAATAATCATTTTCTTATAAACCGAGGGTTCAATTTACAATTTTATGTTTTATAAATCAAACGATTTCCTTGCAATAATGTGCATGTGTGTGTAAGAAATTACATTGATAGCTAAATTATTTTATATACAATCCGTAAGCATTGAGAAGTTTTATCAAAACACTTCATCGACTACATACAAAATATGTGCATTATAAATTCGTCCAGCTTCTTCTCATTTAATTAAGCAAACTGTCGGCGGCAATGTTGAACGTATCCAAAAAAACTCCCATCGGCGTTGAAGAACTTAGATTCACCATGGTATTTGCGACCTTATTTTTCAAGTTCCTAAGACGCAATGACGCATGTACGAAGGTTACTGAATACAATGATAAAATATAATTTAGTATAACAATTGATTTTATAAATGCAACAACAGTATTTATCCCACTTATAAATAAATAAATAATAGAATAATATACCATTAAATTTCAAAAATTTCTTTACCGTATCAAATGCAAGCAATCGGTAGCGTTCTAGGAAAAAGCGAGAGCACTTCCGAAAAAGAGAGAACCGAAAGAGTAAGTCCGCGCAACTTCTAATTTTGCCAATAATTCACTTTTGAATTTCCAACACCTATCCCCCACCATCTTTGCAAGCATTTGATATCTGTGTGTAAAGAAATACTTACATGAAAAAGGCAAAAGCAGAGTAAAGCCAGCCAAAAGTAGTGCATCAGAAAAATGTAAGAATAAATATCCCAACAATAAAGCTCCTGCTAACATGTACCATTTTTGATTATCCGCAGCACTTTGGTTAACTATAATACGAGTCTTCTTCTGAAAAAACTGCAACAGAACTGCCACGATCATCGCTTGTACCAAAAGACCGCATATAATTTTCAAAGGATTGAATATAATCATTATTCCATAAATCGTTATGAACATAAGGAAGTAGTTAGTTTGATAATATATAAGATTTTTAACAACACGATTGCCCCATTTGTCGAAATCTTTAAGATTTGGTAATTGAAAACGAGCTGAACCAAGTGCGAAATCGTCCAAAGTACGCAGTGGTGGCAACTGCAACTCCAGCTTTTGAATAACCTCTGATACGTCAGCAGACATCGTCCTGGAAAATCCTATGTGTACAATTCTCAGACGACGACTAATACTCGACTTGTGTTTATCTGAAGTACAGGAATTTCAATATATAAATGAAGTCACTGCCGTGTTCGCGATGGCAAACTATCGATAGCTCAATAGCATTGTGTTTTAGACGTGGGCATGCTCTTAACATTAGTAAGCATTTTCTTACCCTCAATTCTTCTCACGCTGGAATAATTTTTTTCAAATCTAAAACGTAAAGTTATGTTGTCCAAATTTAGCAAATTAAATTTTTCTGCCAAAGTTCTTATTTTTTAACGATTCCTATTATAAAATGCTAAAAACTAAACGTTGTCGTCATACCATGATTCTCTTTTCATGGCAACTCTTCTATGGATGACATTATTATTTTCATCAAAAAATATTAAAAATTTCACCACATAAAGGCTTATTTAATTTTTATGCTACATCGCTATTACGGACCAATTTTCACTATGAAATATTAATGATTAGACCTTTTTGTCATACAAAGACTTACTTTTCATGACAACACTTAAAAGGGGCGAGGTCTAAAAAATAAACCTACGTGGTGCAAACTTATTACATTTAATTTTTATGTCAAATCACTATTACGGACTCTTTTCCGTCATAAAATATTGAAAATCAAATATTTTTTCCATATAAAGACTCATTTTTCATAAGAGTAGTTATATGGGAAGTGATTCAAAAAATACTCCCATCCGATCCAAATTTTTCGCAATAAACGTATATACCAGAATACAAATTTCTACAAATTTTTCTCTCCTGAAGATTTCTTTCAAATGGTATATTATATGGGAATTAGTTATAAAAATAGTCCGATCGAACTCCTTTTTAATCACGTTCGTCCTTGGTCCAAAACTCATCAGTATACCTAATTTTCTCAAAATATAACAAACATAGCGAACTGTAGGTTGAACACAATAACACCTACAAATGCTTTTGAATTGATAAGTATAATAAAAGGTTAGCCTAAATAATATGCCTATAATAGAAAATAATTATGACAAAATTCATAACAATTATTATTTTAATTTCTATAATTCAACAATTTTTTTACTAATTGCGAAGAATGGAACCTTGGCTTGCTTGCTAAGTGAATCGCTAACTTATTTGGTGATAAGTGAAATAACCATTTTTTATCGTTTTTACCTACATTTCGAAAGTGTCTAACGTTTAAATATTATTTTTAGTTTTAGGAAACCGGAACAACTTTGGAGAGAAAAAAAAGCTGCATTTAATTAAGACAGAGACGTTATTTATGGAAGAAATCCACAAATAAGTAAATACGCATAAACTATAAACTACAAAAAGAAAGAAAAATTATAGACGTTTAATTTAAAATTTTCAGCTTATAACTTATAACAATATGTGATAATAATAAGTTTTAAATTAATTTGCTCTCAAAAGTTTGAAATATCAATCTTGTATGTTCGTCATTAATTGTACCAGAGAATTGTGCGGTAAATCTAATGGTCTTTCGATTTGGAAAACACATTTTCGACATGATTTATATTTCTCTATAATAATAATTTTTAACAAAACCACTTATGGAATTCTGAAAATTGAACAATGGATTGCCGTCCCTGTGTTTTCAAAAACTGCTCATTTTTTTGGTTGATAAGCTTGCAATACAACGCAGCTTGATTATTTGACGTTCTGCGATGTTGATGTTTTGTCTAATCCCTTATTTGACGTTTGCGAGATTATATAAAAAAGTATTTCTAAATAAAAACATAAACAAAACGCACTTGTACTTGTGTAAACAGATATATGTAAACTAAACGCATACATAATCTACGCATATGATTTATATTTAACGTGTGCGAATTTTTTCGGCAAATTGTATAAGAGCAATTTAATCTTTAAAATAGTCAAAGTTGAAAGGATACGCGTTCCAAATGTTTATTGTATGAATGTTAGTAACGGGTGTTGAAAGTCGAAATATAAGCTCAAATGAACTTCTTGTGTGTGTTCTTTCTTAACTCAATAATTTATAAAAATGAAGGCATTTTCTTCAAAGAAGAAAGTGATTATCCCTTTACAGAAAACGCTTACATAGTAAATTTTTGGTATTATTTCCTTATTATAATTGTTTTACTTTTCATGTACCATAACGTTATTTATGTATATATGATATTCAAAAATTTTTATAAATTCCTTTACTACTCTTTCTGCAAAAATCTAAATGAATAAATCAAATGAACCAAAAAATAACAATGATAATAATAATAATATAGTGTCTAAATGTAAACAATGACTAGAATTCGTCATGATCATTTGAAATGTATGCAGACAAAAGGCTGAGGCAAAAAATAAATTTTTAGTAACATCAACGCAGCATAATAAATTAGCTGTTAATATAGCGGCAAATCGGCTTGCAAAATTTGCAATGGTTTCATTAAAAATGTGCAGCAGTAACCGCAACAACAAAATAAGGGAGAAATAGTATTGTTTTTAAGGTGCATTCCATTAATTTCCGCCAAACATCTCATTCGCCTTGAATGCATCCTCGACAAGCGGATTTGATGAAAGAACATCAGCTGTTACAAAAACAACAAAAACCAGAATCTGCTTTTATTTCAAACAAGAGAGTAATCCTAGCACTAAAAACAATTTTCACGCTCTACCGAATCAGATTGTATTCAATATTCAATAGTATTGAAATGGTTACCGAAGAAAATGCTGTTACGATGCTACTATGTTTCTCAACAGTTTAATCGGTGCGCTAGCAACGAATCTCGTTTAGTTCGGATTAGCGTTCGTTAAAGACAGGCTATTTAATGCGGTTGCTACAATTCAGTTCGCATTAATCAGCATTGCATTATATTTTTCGATTTGATTGGTCTTAGAAATATTGAGACCGTTGCCTAAAAAAGGATTTTATCGTGAAACTTTAAGAAAATGAAACTAGGTTCGTAGAAGTTAAGGAGCTTATTAAGTAAACAAATCGAAATGAAATGAAAAAAGAGATGAGAATTTGTGCTGGGAAATCTGTACGAAGTCGTTGTCTCATATTTATTAGTTATATAATTTTGTATGCAGTGTACGTGGACTGCAAAACCAATAAGCCAAGTTGTATGATCGATCAGTTTTCATTGCTTATTGCTTAGCTACAAGAATTGTAAGTTGTAAGATTTCACTCGCGGTTTAGATGAAACAAATTTTTGTAATTACTGCTTATGACGATGATTACAAGTATAGTTTTAAATTATTTATAGGTGGCAACGCTAAAAGTAAACACAGGCGCTTTTTTATATCAACCTTGAGTAAGCGAACAATAAAAGAAATTATTGATGAACTGTGATTTTTGTAATTTTTAAAAATAATTGAAAATAACACATCATGGAAAAATTGGAGCAAAACGATAATGTGAACAGGGACGAACTAATAATGCAGCAGCAAAGGGAAATTGAAAAAGAAGTCTGCATCCATTGACATTTTCAACAAACGAACCCGCTATTTTATATGTTTGATTTTTTTCTTTGAACAGATTAGTGAAACTATTCCGTTAGTTAGTGAAAAACTGCCGGTGGCATGTTTAAATGACGAGTATTTGGGCGACGCAGTATTCACTTCCAAAATTCTAGACCTGGCCGGTAAATACTCATTCATGCGACGCACACGTCCCGATGGCAATTGTTTTTTTAGGGCGTTCGCTTATGCGTATTTGGAACATTTGATCTCAAACAAAGATGATTATGAGAAATTTCGTCATTTAGCTGAAACATCTAAAGACAAATTGGTCGAATTAGGTTTTCCAAGACTTACATTGGAAGATTTCCATGAAACAGTATGTAATTCCAAAAGTGAATATAAATATTGTTAAAAGTGAACAATCGCAAAATTTGCGAAATTTCCTTAATGAAATAAGTATTTATATAATTTCAGTTCATGGAAGTTGTTAGAAAAGTGGATCCAAATGCGACATCCGAAGGGGATATGGGTACGCAGTTGCATAATGTATTTAATGACCAGGGATATTCAGACTACGTCGTTGTTTATTTGAGATTACTCACATCAGGCAAACTGGAAGAGGAGGCCGATTTCTATCAAAATTTCATCGAAGGCAATTATACAATTGAAGAGTTTCGGCATCAGGAGGTTGAGCCCATGTATAAAGAGTCGGACCATATCCATATCATTGCGCTTTGTTCAGCCTTGGGTGTCGGGGTACGCGTTGAATACATGGATCGGGGTGAAGGGGGTCTGGTAAAGGCCCATGATTTCCCTGAGGGGCAAACACCCAAAGTTTTTCTTATCTACAGGCCAGGCCATTACGATATACTCTATCCCAAGTAAAACCAGAAATGCGGGGGGTAAATTCTCAACAAAATATGGTTCAATTCGCTTGTAAACCTCGTTTAATTAAAAATACATATATTTCGTTGGCAGTACGTTTTATAAAAACATGTGTTTTAATTGGCTGTAGCATGCTGGAAAACATGGAATTAATTAAAAAACGGAAGGAAGCTTTCATAAAGAAAAAACCCACTAAAAATATATATTTATTTGTTTATTTATACATACGCAAGTGTTAATTATACAAGATAGTTGGTTATGCATTTGTTTGCATATAAAAGTAACAAAAGTGTCATATATTAGGATATATCATCAATGTTGAAAGTGTATATTTTGATAAGGATGATTGGTCAATAGTCATTTACAGTTTTGAATCCGATGAGCCGGTTAGTCAATCTGCACTGCAGACAGCCATTGCTTCATTCTTTTCTTCCAATAATTCCTTGTTAGTAAGTGCCATTTTTGATTTTGCAAAATCATTGATCGGAAGTCCTTGGACAATTTTCCATTGTTTATTCTTGATTTCAACTGGAAATGAATAAACTACATCCTTGGGAGTATCATAGCTGCCATCAGACATAACACCCATTGAAACAAATTTACCGGCAGGAGTGCCGAACCACCAATCATGCATATGGTCGCAAGCAGCCTTTGCTGCTGACATGGCCGAAGACATTTTACGGGCTGCGATCACAGTTGCGCCACGTTTTTGAACAATTTCAACAAAAGAACTTTTTAAAAAATCAGCATCACTTATAACTTCGATAGCCGGTTTTTCTGCATTGCCAATCTTTACAACAGCGTGACTAGCGTCAGGAAACTGAGTAGAAGAGTGGTTACCCCATATTATCACATTTTTCACATCGGCTACAGGAACACCAACTTTGCAGGCAATTTGCGCCTGTGCGCGATTCTGATCTAAACGGGTCATTGCCGTAAAATTTTCGCGTGGAATTGTTGTTGCATAATGAGCACATACTGCGGCATTAGTGTTGGCAGGATTACCAACAACCAAAACTTTAACATCTTTTTTAGCATATTTATCTAAGGCTTGACCTTGGATTTTAAATATTTTCACATTAGCCGACAGCAAATCTTTACGTTCCATTCCTTCTCGACGCGGCATAGCTCCAACTAAAAAGGCAGCCGCAACGTCTTTAAAAGCAACAGCTGGATCTGTAGTGGGAATGACTTCACGTAACAACGGTAAAGCACAATCGGTCAACTCCATAATAACTCCCTCCAATACATCAACCATGGGTGGAATATCCAATAAGTGCAGAATCAATGGTTGGTCTTTGCCAAATACTTCACCGCGGGCAATCATATAAAGCAGTGAATAGGCGATTTGACCGGCAGCACCGGTAACAACTACACGGATTGGTTCGGCCTAGAAATAAAAGAAAAACTAGCGTTTACTCTTTAGTCAGATGTTTGTTTCAGTTTTTAGAGTTATTTTACCCATGTCAATTGATGTGACTGTGCCGTTGGTGATTTTCTTGGAATCTTAAAAATGAAAAATTCACATACAAAATTGCTGTGGGACAAATATAATTCCGTCCCGAAGCACTTGGCCAAAAAGATGAAAATATTTTAGACAAAAATTTTCTGCCAATAAAAGTTAATACGTTTTTTTAAAAATGGACCTACCTAATCGTCTCAACCCAATTAGAAACATGGAACTAAAGAACTGTTGAGATATGTTTACAATAGATGAAGTGCAGGCAAAATTCATCGTTAAACGGATGGTTAATTCTTATTGGCTTCATTTCAAATGATCTTGTCCTGTAAGTATTGTACATGCAGAACAATTTTTCTGAGTTATGATATTTGCAAAGTTTATTTGCCCAATGTAGGCTTTAGAACGTAAAGGCGTTACAGTGGTGATTTCTTTGGAAGCAGTTACATTTCTAAGCAAAAATTCACACTGTTTTAATAGATTTTACGAAAACTTAAATCCTTCTGTTAAAAAATCCTAATGAACATTCTACAAAAGCGCTTAACGCGATGGTTGAGATATATTAAGACGAAGAATTATCACATAATCATCAACAGTTCGATAGTTTTTTATGCAACGTCGTTCGTAAGTGGTCCTTTCCATTCTAACTAGTCAAGCAACCTATTTCTTTCGTAAAAAGCCGTGCTCACTTCGGTTACCAATACTTAGTACTTTTTAATCTCTCTAACACAAAATGATTAGAAATTCTTGAGAAAAAAGTAGATAAGAAATTTTGAGCCAATCTTTTAGAAACAACCAGACGTGTCTTCAGCATTATTTTACATTATGACAGATTTTCAATAACAACGTATGTGAAAGAACTTCCAATGTTTCCGTCAAATTTGAAGCCGATGTCTTCATTTTTCCGATCAGGAGATCAGACAGACCGGTCTCGATTCATTTGATAGTCATTAAGAATATGCACACCTTCTAAGGTTTCCCGTGCTTCTTGTCCTTCGGTGCGTATAAAAATGAAAACATAATTCAACCGCTCGTATTTGCCCAAGCAATTATAAACGTGTCGAGAATGAAAAAAAATAATTCTTATCAGTTTACTAATGTTTTTAAGCCGCAAATGTTTAAGCCGAAGCAATCAAAAAGAAAGTTCGCATAATTATAACCCTCCTCTTAATGTGTTTCAAGTGGGCGCCAATTGTTATTGCTCCTAATCGAACTTATGCTTTAAATAGGAATTACATAGACTTTGATTGTATTAATAATTTAAGGATATTGTCATTCAATAAAAGCGGGAGACTACCAATGTAGCCTATCCTTTTTTTTTTTTCTTTTTTTTTCCGAAAATATATTGAATAGTGTAAGCTGCTAGTGTTTATCTTTTTTTTCGAGTCGAAGAATTTATTTCTTTTATATAAATAAATAATAATAACAATAAAAACAGGAATCATTAGACACAGGTCATAAATCGCAAAATTGAAGCCAAAACATTTATTAAATCTCCGAAGCAAGTTTTCAAGTGTTACAAACAAAACAATAATTCTAGTATGCTCTCATAAAAGACAGTACAGATTTGGTATTTATTGTTTTATTATGCAGAATAAATTTTAAAACACCGTTAAACACAAATGTTTTTATGGCTTAACTCACATTCACATATATTAGGTCTAACTTTTAAATACATGCAAAAAAATTTAATATCGAAGGTCAAATGAAAGTTATTTTTCCAACAGAGTCAATTAATAATTCAATTTGTCTACAGAAGGAGTGTCCAACCTTTTCGGTTGTCCTGGGCCTGGCTGAACGACGGTAAATTTCTGATTAATTCATTATGGTATAACACTTATTGATAGAATATAACAAAAAAAAAAAAAAAAAAAAAGAAAAAAATAATTTTGATTCATGCATATAGCATAACATTAAATTAAGCCGACTCTAAATTGCAGATTGAATACTTTTGCACAGATATATTTATGTGTATGCACTTACACTCTGTTTAATTTTTTCTTGATTACTTTCACTTACCATTTCTTTTTTTCAAACGATTATTAATTGTAAGCAAAATATGTGCAGTGATGAAATAAACCTAACGTTTAGTGCTAAAAGAAGCAACAGATATTACTTCGCTTTTATTAAAACAGAATTAATAAGAAAATCACAAGAATAATCCAGCAAATATCGATGGTATTAAACACGCGACGCAACAGTGTTGCCAAACTTTACAATAAAAAAACTTTTGAATTGAAAACAAATTCCCATAATGGCGTTGGCTTTAAGGCTT
>KK351144.1:124503-138140 GCA_000671755.1 Glossina brevipalpis
ATATTACATTTCTTTCAAGTTTCCTATATGAAATTATCAATAGTGATATCGAAAATCGTATGAATTATTGTTTTATTTTCAAAAGGCAAAGATGACGAACATATCAAAGCAAATTGGCAACCAAGTACTTCACATTTCCATTAACGCGAATATATAGTTAAAGGGGAAGCTCAACGTCATTATCAACCGGTGAGTAGATGAAGGGCACAAACTTTGTATTCTTTTGTATGTATTCTTTTTAATACAAGTTTGCGTTGTCTCCTTTCTTTCATAGAATGGTCATAAAGGCTATTGAAAAGGAACGCGTCGTTTATATTATATCAAATCAAGAACTATGTTACAGAGACGTAACACTATTTATAGCGATGATCTGTTGGCCATACCTCTATGGCGTAAGCGTTAGACAGGTACAGTGTGCTAGGGCGCCAAAGGTCCACGGGCTCGTTTTACTTCAAATGATAAATTTCGCTTATTAATACTGATGCAAGTTGGCCAAATTGGCATTTTCAATACTGATTTGTTGCATTGCATAACATTATTCTCGAAAATCGAGTAAAGCACAACATTTTGCCTTCAAATTTAATTAATGTTCAATTAAAATGAGCAATTTGTCTTTAGTAAATAGCTCCGATGTTCACTTGGGTGTTAAAGGCAACGAGTAATAGATTAAACAAAAAAAAGTACCAATCGAAATCGAACCTCTTTGCTTAACTTCGGGCAAATTCCGTGTATCTTTCATCATATCCATCAATCCATTCAAACTAACAGAAGGACGTAAATCAGCAACGAGATAATCAGGAAATTGATATTTTCACGTATTTTTTATGAATTCATTCAACATTCAACTCTTTTGTTCGATTATCGCCTTCGATTATTTTCAACTCTGCCCGGTGACGGTTTTTTTTTGCTGGATAATGCACTCACAGGACGAAACGTCTGTATATTGTCTATGATTTGGTGTTTTATATGTTTGGTTGTTGATTGATTTAGAAGATATGAATATGGACAAAAAGATAGTTGTTAAACAATATGACACACTTTACTTTTTATGTAGTGATTTAACTATCGCTTATGCAAATTTTTCCTCTCATTTAATGCCATGCTCTGTTTTGTTACTATTTGGTTTCGTTTGGTCTGTTGTGCTCAGCAACGGTTTCTATAGTTGTATAAAATTACACACACGCACACACCTGTAAGAAGTCTTAAACATCGCATTCGGCTGGATACACTGTACGTGTTTTTATGAAATTCTTTCCTGGAATGGAATGTGTATAGAGTAATGAGGGCGCACAATACCACATACTGCGTACACAGATTTTTTATGCGAATGCTCCATAGGGCAGCAGTCGACTGAAATATGCTATTTAAGTGGTTTATATATATATATATATAGTGGTATATATATATATATTTAGCTTAATGATGATATGGATACCATTAATTATCCCTAATTATCCCTTAACTATATATATAAATATAAATATAAATATTTATCATTTTTTTTAACTTGATAATATATGCATATATATATATATATATATGCTTTTGTTATTGAAAAAGTAAAAGTATACAGAGTATATACATTTAAATATTAGGTTGGGGAAAAATAAATCCATCCAATCTTATATGAACTTCAGGACTTTGTTTAACATTTCGAATTGGAAAATAATAGATATAATATATATATCGCAAACGTATTGAATTGTCATCCTGCCTCATTCAACTTATCATTTCATATTTCCTTTGTTTAATAGTCTTAGCTGTTTTTTTTGTTGCAATTTTGCCCCTTTTTCTCGTCGTCTGGTTTCCAAAATGAATCCATAGAAGCGACTTGATATGTTCTCCATTCTACCGTTGCAAAGTGGGTGCGATTGGTACGGTACAAAAAGAATTCTTTTTTTTCCCGGGCAGCTGAGTATCGTATATTATGGTTTATTCCAACCCATCCAAACCATGAATGCCAACAACAATCACTGGCGAAATTAGGACGAAAAACTGACGCAATATGTCAAAAGTTATGCGAGCTTTCAGTATGATAAAATTTGGATAGATACAGCAAAACCCGGAAACCAGGAAACGTTGGCAGCACTAACTTGGAATATGCTATGCTCCGTGCTTTTATCAGCAGACATTTCAGCTTTTGCTGAATATTACTTACAATCGATTACTTATTGTCGTCCAGTAGAGTTGGGCTTTCATTTTTATAACGGCATCCAGAAAGTACTTCTCTTCTTGCACATACCCCCAACGGCCGTAGTCTACTTTGGGAGAAAGTAGTGGCCAGCGAAAGACAATATATTAAATAGTAAATGTATAACTAGCTTTTTTACAATAAAACTTTGAACGTCAGGAAAAAGTGGCTAAGACAGCTAAGTGTACTGCTAAGGACATATGTAAATTATATAAAAATATAAGTTTATATACGGCATCTGCTATATAAGGAATTCTTCAGTCTAAAAGTCTTATGACGTAAAAGAGAATAATTGAACGAATGTAGCAAAAATTTATTAGATATTTGATAAGATTTATTTGATTTCATGTTGAATCAACACTTAGAAAGATAGACTTAAAAACTAATTCATTGATTAAATATATATAACGTGATGAGAAGTTCAGAGGGGAAATGCAGTAGTAATTTGCAAAAATTATGTTAAAAATATCAGTATAAACTAATTTAAATTTCTGGAGCCGAGATTTTAAAAACATTCGCGGTCTTCATTTTCATTTTCATTTTCTTTTTTTTTTTTCTATTTTTCAAAATCACAATATAATTTTTTATGGATTCCTATGAGTTTTTGCTTTTATCAAAAATGTAACTTTGAGAAATCGGTTGCACATAAGGCTGCAATGAAATTCAAGCTATGATGATGGGATATCTAATGCACTTAAAAAGAAAATCTAAAAGAGGAACTAATGGTAACAAACATAAATTATTCATGTACATATGAAAATTTGTTCCTGAACATCATTTTAATCGAAACATTTGATTATAAGCCTTCTACTCCCCCTGAGTTGTTCTATTCTTCTTACGATTCTCAATGGTGTACGGTTGAAATATTTATGTGAAATTCCTTTTTTTATTAAGAAAATTTTATATATATATATATATATGTGTGTATGTATAGTATGCAATGTCTACATTTATTACGAGTTAAATTTTTGAATATAAGTTTTGCAATGAACGAGATTGACGCCTAATAATCAAACCGATAATTTTGTATTTAAGAAACATTTAAATTTTATGGAATTTCAAATTCATGAAAACATTTCATAATATACATAAATGTCAAATGTGTTAATGTTAATAAGCATATGTAAATGATTTTAAATTGAAAATTATTCGTGATAATAATTTTGGGTTCTCTTTGTTTCCCTTTTTATGTTTCATTTCACGAATAACGGCTCACAAATAGAGAAACAAAGCTTTCACATTAAAATCAATTCAATGCTTTTTCGTTTATATAAATGAACGAAAAGTGTAAATAATATAATATTAAGACAATTTGTTCTAAATATAATTCGTTTTTATAAAAAATTTTACAATATCAAAATATCAAAAAAAAAAAAATAAAGAAGGAAATCCGGAATCTGAGATATGAATTCATCAAAAAGAGTAGAAGTAGAAAAGCGAAAACGTATCAATTTATATGCGCACATAATCTCGCACACATAAACACAGAGTTATAAATATAAAGACAATAATGTAAAGTGTAATCAATACATAAGAAAGTGTAAAATAGAAAATTCAAACTAAAATAGTTAAACCTATTCTTGAGAGGCTTTGCAATTGGGCGGGTAAAATTTTCAAATTTTTTGCTTAATGAAAGTTGCCTATCTGATTTTTTTCTCTCCCTCACTCTCCCACACACTATTTTAATATGATTCTAAAATTAGGTGAAGATGGATAGATTATTACTCTTCTTTTCGATGTGTTGCATTTTAAGATGCAAGTAAAAAAAAAGAAAAAGAATAAGGTGAGGAAATTATGTGAACCAAATCTATATAGTTTTTTTTTAATTCAAATGGAATCCCTTTTCTTTAGTTGCAGTCAAAAGACGTTCTTTCATAATCTCTTCTGTTTGATAATCGGGTAATTTGAGATAATGGACGCACGTGTTAACTGATGGATAGCTGCCATCACCGGCATCTACTTTACGTACAACTGTTAGACGGGGATGCAGATTTGCCAAGCCGCCCGGTGGCAGACTACTACAACCAGTGGTAAATTGTAGGAATGCTTTACGTTCAGGACCCGTCATGCTCATCAGTACGTTAACGAAACGCAAGAAACCAGGACTGAACAACAAAAGAAAAAAATTCTTTTTTTGATAAGACTTCGTTAAACTTAAATTAACATTGAATACAATTACCTATCCTTGGAATAACCTAACTTAGGCTCAGTATAATTAATGAGATCTTCCCGAGTCCATTGTGGATGCTGCTCACCACAAATCATCATACGAGCTTCAGTCGGACTAAATGCAGCCAACTTTTTTAATGGAAACACTTCACAAAATCCCCGATGAAAAGCATCCAATTGCTTTGCTAAGCCATCTTGCAAAGAGAAATTGATTAGTGCTTCACAGTACTCTTCAAGATTGCCAATAGTAACATCAACGTTAGCGCCGTTCGGTATTAGTTCAGCATATTCGTACCCATAAATAGATGAACTTGGCAAGTAAATAAATGTTAGAGCTAGATCTTCAAGTTTAACTTCAGCCCCATTCTTTATTTGAAGCTTAAGATCATCGATCGCAATCTGACGGTCCTCATTCGTAATATTGATATCAGTTTCAATAGCTTGTTTTCGTGTTAACAAGTCTTGCAATTCCTTAATGAACTCATAACGTATAGAATCAATTTCCGCCAAGTTTTCATACGATAATATACCATCATACCACTTGACGTCAGGGCGTCCTAATAGCTTTGAGCAAGAATCGGCTAATTCAGAATCTTCAGAAATTATCGATGAAGCCATCAGATCATCTGAACCGACTGTTTTCGATCGCAATTGCCCGATTGATGAGGAAAGCATTTTGTTGTGACATAACAATTGAAGGAAAGAGTCTGACAACGGCAAGTCTACAAGACGCATATCTTGCAAAACCTTTGCTATGAAAACGCCTAAAAACCAAAAATACTTAGCAGCCCGGTCGCAAACTTCGGAGTCTTGTGGCAAAGGTGCCGGAAAGAGTCCACTTTCACGACGATTCACGTAGTAACCGATTGGTTTAGCGTCATCTTTACTTAAAGTCAGTTCTTCATTTTCATATATTTCGTTTTGCATGTGTTCGTCATCACAAAGCCACATGCATAAATCGGAACGCTGAAGTTCCGCTGCTACCTATAAGAACAAAAAATTGATTTATAAATTTCATTTATATGAAAGTGCAATAGAAAGAGAGTTGTGATGCAAAACTTACTAATGCGTAAAACTCTAAAGTTGGCCCCAAGCCGGTGCCCTCTTCACCGAGAAATTCCACTTCTAAGACAGATTTGCGATTACAATGCACCTTCATCACTTGCATTGCCCATTCTAATAAGTTTTCATTACGTGGAACCTTGACGCGTTCATGTTTGAGACGACCTACTCTGAATTCGTGCTGGTCATCACGCCGTGGGCTCAAACCCGGCATACGTTGGCGCTCTAAAGTCACATCTCTCTGCGACTGAAGGCAAACAATACTACGAGAAGCCCCGAATGCTGTGCAATTGAAATATAATTGTCGTGTTTCAAAAGGAAACAAGAAAGGACAAGATTGATTGAGGTCCTCACACCAACTAGGTAAAGAGTTACTCGACAATACCAGAGGATCTTGAATTTGTTGTTGCAATTTATTTGTAATTTTTTTGCTCATAAATAGTTCCGTCGGAAGGTAATTACTAGCACTGTCACTAACGTCAATTGCATCATAGGCAGCTTGATTAAGCGTGTTTAGCTGATTCAACAATTGTAGCACATCTTCTACGGAACAGTTAACATTTTCGGATGTAATAAAATCACCACGAATTGGTGAATTTGGCGACAAAGTAGAAGCGCCG
Organism: Glossina brevipalpis; assembly: GCA_000671755.1. Lineage (NCBI taxonomy): Eukaryota > Metazoa > Arthropoda > Insecta > Diptera > Glossinidae > Glossina > Glossina brevipalpis. The sequence goes on from KK351144.1 coordinate 130,546, forward strand.
CTCTTTGAGGAAACAACCGGTGTATTTGGTCCCTCGTCAGTTTCTACTCCTTCGTTTATTAGATTGGGTTGAATTTCTCGGTAAACAATAGTGTAGGTAGGTTCCCATGTTTTACGAAACTTGTCAGCTTTACTAAGCTGTGATGCTTGTAACAATTCTTGCACAGCTCTAAAAATTGTCCAATCATTATTTACTAACTCTATTTGGACGTCAGCAACACCTCCTATACTCGGCCCTCGCAAAGATAAAGCTAAGACAGGTTGTTGGAGAGGCTCTTGTTCGTTAGATTTTGCAGAATCGGAGCTAGTCCCTGGTGCAGGAATTTCCAAATCGGAAGTTTGATTTACATTGGTTCGACCTGGTCTAGGATCGAACGCTGGTATTAAAGCTGAAAATTGTCTCTTTAATACAAACTCGTCATCCCAAGATTTACGTTTTGCGACGCCGGCTAAACGATTTTCCAAAGTTTCGTCATCCATGAAAGTTAACAAGTTTCTCGAGACCATTACCTGCAGCAAGGTATTACCTACTTCCTCGTATTCGTCTTCATTTTCTTCATCGTCGTTATCTTCTTCCATTTCGTCATCATCGTCCATATCTCCTAGTAATGCCGGTGCTCTGCAACTTTCCAAGAAATCTTCCAATGAAACTTGTTCACTGTCACTTGAAGTCGACGTGAGACTCATAGTTAGTGCCGGATTTATCGATGCTTGCGTCTGTTGACCATTCGAAGCGTTGCCGTTGCCAGAACTTATATTTGTATTTGCAGTATTAGCAGCATTGTTTGACGATAAACTGGGATAACTTTGAGCTGTACTTAATAAACCCGAATGAAAATTCGATGAAAGCGCTAACTTGACTAAACTAGTAACAGAATTAGGTCCTCTGGGAAAGAACGAGTTACCTCCGCTTGAATTTTGATTATTACGCTCATTTGAGTTGGAATTCGATGAATTTATCATTTGATTATTCTGCAAATTAGTGCCTTGCGAGGTGCGCCGTCTAGCCATAGCAGCGAAGGTTTCTAAAAGCCCAGTATGCGCCGAAGTTTCCGACTGAGATTGAGCTTCCGATACCGATGTGGTAGTTAAATTTGGTACGCTGACACTCATTTGATTGGATACGGAAACAGAAACTACTGCTTCATTTACGTCCGCGTTTTGAACATTCTGTGGTAATTGCTGTCCATTAACTGATACATTAACACTACTAGACTGATCGCCATAAGACACTGCAACTAATTTAGGATCGTCGCCGCAAGATTCACTTTGCAAAACTGTTTCGACATTACTTGTCATATTCGTATTGATATGCACGTTAGGAGAACATTCAACGTTCGATGTAATCTCACCTGCGTCTGTTCTTGCTGCTGATTTTATCGCGGTTTGAGACAACAAATTAGCTGCCGGTAGAGACAAAATGTCAGATGATAAAATATTATTCGTATTATTTCGTAACATATCAACTCCTTCACGCATTTTATCAATCATTTCAAGAGCTTCGGATGAAAATTGCGATACGCGTTGACTGGCTGAACTACCTGACCGAAGATTTACCAACAAATTCTTGCTTAAACCAGGTCCCGCAGAGTTGTTTGCATTCATCTTGTTATTGACTTCGCATGATGTTCCAGAGGAAGAACTTGAAGCAAATATCGAAGCCAAATTGCTTTTATTGCCAGTACTCGTATTGTTTCCGGACTCGCTAGATTGATTGTCATTCAATGCTAAATTTTCCGTTATTGTAGCAAGATCGGAAGCTACGTTCGCGTTGATAGCTTGCATAGAATTGTTGATAGTTGATAAATCGGAAATGTTATCACGTTCTCTCAATAGCGTTGAAGTAGGGACTGTCGATACACCCATATTTGGACCCGTTGCCACTCCTTTAGTCGGTACCAATTGATTTTCGTCTCCGCCACTACCGGTGCCAGACCCCGCAGCTAACATCTGCGATTTAGCTGAAGAGAATACATCTTCAGTGATGACTTCTACAGTTTGTTTCCAAGCTAAATTATCTGCGGATGCTGCTTGGTCCGGTGGACCTTCAGAATTTCTATTAATTTCAGTAGCTTCTGGTAAAGAAGGAGTAGAGCTAGATTTTCGTGAATTCAGTGAGATTCCTTTATCAAATTTTTTTCCTGTATTTACAGTTGATGGCGCTACCGACGTACCACCTTCAAACATAGAGAGATTTTCACTATTCGCCAATTTTAAGTCATATTTGCCTTCAGCACCCATGCGATACGAATTTCTAACGCCATGATCCCATTTAACATCAATCCAACCATTATGTATTTCCCCAGTAACGGTGCCTTCACAGCATCCATCTTGGTCATCCCAACGCCAATCCACACCTCGCACTACACGGGCTCCAGTGGTTATATGTTTCAATTGAGCTCTGATCTGACGACGTTCACGCCGCATTTTAGCTTCGGCTTCTTTAGCACCCTTGCCGATATCTTCACACACGCTTACTACTCGACCATATATTTCAAAACCGCTTAAACTGAGATAATGCGTTTGACCAGAAGCATTTCGACCATTTTGTTGCACGCGAACGTGGCGAAAACCTTGATTCTCATCCGGTGCGCACACAATAGGCCAAGTCGAAGTGCTGCCTGGTTCAACAAGACTTTTGTCGTCGGTATGGGTGACCAGGGTTATCCAATTCACGCCATCTTTGGACCCCTGCAACATCCAATTGCGCAACGCCGAACGACCATAACCACGAGCGTGTCGCAAAGTATAAGCATTAGGAATTATGTAAACGCCAAGATCAATAGCGAACCAAGCTTTTTTATTATCCTTTGTGTGACAGTTGACAGATATACTATCTCTCGATAGGATATCTTCCAATTTACCATAAGGCAAAGTTTTCCCCTCAGAACTTGTTACTTGCACTAAACCATATTGAGCTGGGTTAACCCATTCGCACGTTTTTCCATTCGAACCTATGTAATAGATAAGACCTTCTTCATCGAAATCATAATGGTGCTTGAAGACCATGCCCTGTTTATGTTCCTTTAATTTCTTTAAATATAAGAACGTCCCTCGATCCATATCGTACCATTGTTTAGCTACCATCTTTAATAAATATTTGGCCAATTGGCCCACAGTTGCTAAAGGCTCCATTTTCAAATTTCGACCAGTGCGATCAAAAAGTGTAGTCTCGCAAGCAGCTCGTTCTAAACGAAAACGTAGCCGTTTAGTGAGTATCTGCAGACCATAACCCGATCCCGGTGCATCATATAAATATACAGGCAATTTTTCCGTACTTTCAAGAACAGCTACTAGTTTTTGAACTAATATAGAAGCTGTATTGTTGGCTTTTGTAGAGTCGTCACTATTGAGAACGCATTGTTTGAAAATGGCAACTCGCTGCTTTTGCATTTTATTCATTTTGCTACGCGACAGACCGTTATCCCAATAATTTTTTGAAAGTACGGCAACCAAAGCCTGCACTAATCCTGATGAATGCATCTCGTAGGCACTTACAACGCCATCCTCTTGTAATAATTGTGATAAATCATTCAACGCTTCACGCAATTTCTGCTGCCATTTAGTTTGACCGGGCATACGTTGCTCCTCCAAACCTACTTCAATTCTTTTTACAATGCTTGTCAATTTGGCTACGGCTCCACGGGGTATAGCTTGGGCTGCCTTGAAATATTTATTATAGATGTCTCGGGCCATATTTTTAACTTGTGTCTTTTGAACTTCTGTTTTGGTTTTAATTTTCTTTTTCTTATTGGTTGACCATCCTGTAGCAAAATCGGGACCTAACGTAGTCTCCGCTGTGAAGGTATGTTTGGTGCCTCGATTACTTTCGAATATGAAACCAGGCAAATCATCTTGCAAAATAGTTACTTGATGTCCTTCAGTATTGTGTACTTGCAATTGGTTGACTTTCTGTGATTGTAAAACCCAATTTCCCACAACTAGACGCAAAACACTAACAGAAGGCAAGATCGGTTGAGATGACATGCCAGTTCGGACGGCAGAACGTGCACGCAAAAGTTTCTCCAGAAATTCACCACGATTTTCTACAAAAATGTTTTAAATTAACTTTATAAATCTTTCGCTAAATTAATTTAATGTTTGATAAAATTATAATATTTGTAAAAAAAAAATTTATTTCTTTTGGTTTTGTGGCTTTAAAAATTAAATGATTGAAATGCAATTCGTAACGGAATGTGAGCAGTTCTAACTATTGTGAATGATTTCTAAAGATTGACTTTAAAATTCTAATACTCGAGATTACATTAATGAGTTACAAAATTAAACAAATTAGACAACTTGAGGAGGCAACGATATTAAATTTGGAATTTGAATTTAATTTATTTTTCTTCTTTCTTTAAAGTATTTTTAATAAAATGAATTCAAATATATATATTCTTTAGAAAACTTTGCAATGTAACAACACAAAGTCAGCTGATTAATAATAAACAGCTGATTAAAAATAATAATAATAATAAGTTAAACACGGAACACTAACTATATCTTTCTATAATCTTTATCATAATCTTATTTTAGCGGCATTCCAAGTGTATACACACGCTAGAGTAAAGTAAAAAGTTATCATTATAAAAGTTTCGAATTTCATATTTAAAGGTTCTAAAAATAAGAAACATTTTTTTTAGCATTTCGCATTTCTACACTCTTGCACCAAGCGAATATTAAGTTTGCGGGAAATTATGCAGGAAGTCAGTATGATCTTAAATTACATCAACCAATTTTCAAATTCAAAATGATTTAAGACCGTTTTCCGAAACCATTTCAATCTTTCTTTCAATCTCTATTCATCTCTGTTTATTTAATATCTACCCAACCTTTGTGGTTTTTTCCTTCAATTCACAGGTTGAAATATTTAAGATATTTTGATTAAATTTGGTATATTGGCATGTGTTTTGGCGCAAAAAAGTGTGACGTATTTCCTACCCGGACTGTAACATTTTAACTTGTCTCTATTACCCTTAGGTATGTAGTGTCGGACTATTTCACGTTGAGAAAATTGGGTAAAACACTAGTTAGAAGTATAATCTCAGAGATGCAAGGATGGCAGCAGAGAATGTTGCCACTACACTTATGATTATTAGTGCGAATCCAAAATAATGCTATCATTTCGTTATGCTTTCATTTTATTGATTCTATTATTATCCTACAACGTACATAAAACTAGAGCAATTTCGTTTCAGCATGTATTTATAGTCACTACCTTGCTAAGTCTATTGCGATTCGATATCACTTTCATTCAGATTAAATGAATTTCCTGAATTTTTCAAAATTGCAAATTTGTAATTTTTTGATAAATAGATTTAAAATTTAAACATATATTCCTAACGCGACTTCTGCCCGTATCTCTGCCGCAGTGTCTATTTTATGGAATACAAATATTAAAGCCGTTGCGATTTCCATGAGACGCCTACAGCGCACAAGTGATTTGAAGAATAAATACTCTTCAGACGTTAATTGTTAAAACTTAAAATGATGTGAGGAAATATTAAACAAAGCAGCAATTGGTTTTTACCTATTCCCGCTGGTCAAATGAGGGGTAATGTGTGGATGAATTATAAAATATAAAGATTCTATGTCATTATGTATTATTCTGCTAATAGCGAATATCTGATATTTCTTTTACCGAAATACGATTTTCCTAAAAGTTGCAAAAAAAAAGAAGGATGATTAACAAAAAAAAAAAAAAAACAAAAGTTAGGCGGAAAAACGTTAGGTCAAAAAAACACATACGTATATGTTACAGAATTAAATTTTTATTGAAATGTACTGCGCTAAGCATTTTTAAACCACGGTTAACTTGTTGGAGCAGTGGTTTTTCGTCTTTTCTTTAAAGTTTTTTCCGGGATTGTAAAGGTCTTCAATAGAACATAACTAACAAATCATTACGCGCCCAAATAAAATAAAAAGTTTAATACGCGTTTACGTTCACAATAAAATCATTTAGATTAAGTTGAAAAATTTCGCTTCGTTATTAAATTTGCGTAAAGTAAATGACATATTTCTATTGCATTAATCTAAGAGACATAAACAATTCATTGGACATGCTTAGCTAATTTTCTAATGAACATAATTAATAAATTTTAGAAAATTTAGTAAATAAATCACAAACCGTTCTGTTAAATAAAATGAAAAGGACTTTTGATATAAATTTTCACGTTCATCATCAAGCATAAATTATAGTAATAAAATTCATTACCTTATACGTAAAACGAATCAAAAATAGGACAATGTGTGACATTAAGTCAGAATAGCTAATTTTTTTCAAAAAGAATTTATTATAAAATGTACCAAAAATTACTCTTAGGTTCCTATGTAAGGCTTACACTTGCCCTGGAAATGCCTATATGGGAGGTGGATATTTACAGAATATATCAATGCACTTCAAGCTTAGGACAATAAAGTACTAAAAAACTACTACAAATTTAGTACTAAAAAGTACTAAAAATTTAGTACTAAAATGTACTAAAAAATTACTCATCATATAAAAGTTATTGAAAAGTATTGGATCTAACCTTTTTTACGGGCCTAGTTTTCTAGACTAATAGAGCCTCGGCTTATTAAAATGTTCTGAAAAATTTGGATCCGATGGGCCAATTTCTGAACGCCGTGTCCCTATGTCTTGTACGGTAATATATAGTTATAATTTTAATATTTTATGATGAAATATGAAATTCGGACCACTTAGTCCTATTTTATAGCCTCCTTCCCAAGAAAGGTTTCTACGGCAAAATGATTTAATCTTTATGACGAGTTTATGATAAGAAGATTAACTTGGAAAACACGTCAGTTCGCTTTTGGGTTTCCTTCCATTATAAAGGCTGTTTGAAAAACATGCCTTTATCTAGAAACAGGATATAATTCTTTAAGAAAATAAATTAATTTTGTAGAATATTTAATGGCGCTTTTGCTGGACTATTTCTTGTTTTGTATTTCTGCAACTATAGTTTCGATATTACAAAAGTTTATATACGCATGAAATTTTAACATAGAACGAAAACCTTTAGTAGATTGAGCATTCAAATGGCGAACGATATGTTAAGATGAAAAAAATCGGTAACGTTTTAAAAGCTTCGTTTCACAGTTACTTCCGAATGCTTATTTTATGTTGTAGTAGAAAAAGCAAGTCACAATAGAACTATTTACACCCTTAGAGAAATTGGAAATCATTAACCTGCATGGCAGGCAAAGTAATCAGTAAGTTGGGTGTAGAAAAACCACACTGAATTTTTTTTGTTATTTTAGTAATAGTACTGACCAGACCACTGAAAGGGCTTAACCAGGTCTATATGGGAGATATTCGATCGATTCGATTTTTTCTTAATAATGGTACCATATGTTCCGTTTGTTAATCAATTACAAACAAAACGTATCCCTGGACACGTCAGGCAAAGCACCTGAGCTGACTTGGCTCATAAAACAATGTATCGTGTTTCTTCACTCTTATATTCGTGTTTATTCACTCTTATATTTGTCAAGTTTGTGGCACATGTGGTACATTTTGTGTGTGGCATGTAAAAAGAAGAATTAGTTTCGTCGATATTCATGGCCAATATTTTTTTTTGTTTATTTACTTACATA
>KK351144.1:138964-155855 GCA_000671755.1 Glossina brevipalpis
AAAAAAAAAAAAAAAAAAAAAAAAAAAAAAAAAAAAAAATAGTAAATTCCATACACACATATTAATGAATTAATCAAAAAAAATTAGAGATTTCAAAGTTGAAAGAGAAACGACACAGAATAATTCTTGTTGTGATCTTCGCAACAACAACAACATACAGAGAAGCCGTATTTACATTTAATATGTGTGGTATATACTTCTAATTAAACTGAATTTTGAATGAATGTGTGAAGCGTCTATAAATATTATTGTAATAATATGTTTTGTAAGAAAAAGAAAAACGCATATTTATGAAATATAAGAAGTGTAAAACTACTTACCAGAGCTGTCATTGCCATTCTCTGGGCTACCACTTGAGTACATGGTAGCCAATTTACCATCGAGTATAAAACGGAACCAGCCATTCGATCCATTCGATAATTCTAAAGCTGCAAAATCTGACCAAACATATAAACAGTCACGACCTCGACAAACGCTCCATTCATGCCAATGATAAGCTTTCCCCTGGAGTATTTCTTTAGCATCCTCCATAGCATCTTCCCCTTAAAATGAATTGTAAAAAATATTTACATAAATAAAATGCAACATGCAAACTCCTCTTTAATGTAATACCTGGCTGTGATTGCTGTTGTTGTTGTTGCTGTTGTTGTTGTGGTTGCTGCTGTTGTTGTTGCTGCTGTTGTTGTTGCTGTTGCTGTTGCTGTTGCGGAACATTGTTTGCCACCGCATTTTGTTCATCAGTTGCTGCTGTTATTGTATTGCTGGTGACCTGCACCGCGTCACTCTCATTTTCGGGTTCGATTAAAGCATGCACTTTGGAGAACACTCCTAATCTAGCGAAATGATCAAGAAATTCATCTTGAGTTTTACTCATAAGCTCTTCGATTATAGTAAGCACAACCAAATGACCATCATCGTCGTCCTGTACAAAATTTAATCAAAATAGACATAAAATTAAATTTTATTTTATGTTCTTTGTTCTTCAAGTCAATGGAAAATCAAAAACACATTCCATATCTATAATAAGATAATACAACAATTAAAGCTTTAAAAAAACTCGTTTATTTCCAAGCAATAAAACTCAAAATCACAATTTCAAGAATCCAAGGTTCATCTTAAAGACGAATTTAGCTAGCAAGCGCTTCCCTCCCCCTTTTTATTGTTTTCTCTTGTCCTACCACAAGTTCTATAATATGAAATTTGTTATTTTAGAGGTGACCCCTGTAGTCTTTTCAAACCAAATAGACTATTTCTTTTTAAAAAAGATTGAAGATTTTATTTTATTAATTATGGTCTCGTTGTCTATCGTTTATAAACATTTCCAATTAGTAAAGTAACAGAAGCATTCAAAATATTGTGTTTATGCACAGTTTCATAGCCTAATGCAAATTCTTCATTTATATTGTCGTACTTTTCATGAGAACCCTTACACATGGAGGGTGAGTCCGAAAAACAGATCTATGTGCATTTGCCATAGTTAATTTATCCAATCACTATCCAATTTTCATTATAAAATACTAAAAAGTAACACCTGATGCTATATATGGTCCTATTTTCTATAAGTACCTTTATATGGAAACATCGTATTTTGATCGTATTAAAATTGTACACATTTAATCTCAAATCTCTCAGTCAAAACTAACTGATGCTATATATGGTCCTATTTTCTATAAGTACCTTTATATGGAAACATCGTATTTTGATCGTATTAAAATTGTACACATTTAATCTCAAATCTCTCAGTCAAAACTAACTGATGCTATATATGGTCCTATTTTCTATAAGTACCTTTATATGGAAACATCGTATTTTGATCGTATTAAAATTGTACACATTTAATCTCAAATCTCTCAGTCAAAACTAACTGATGCTATATATGGTCCTATTTTCTATAAGTACCTTTATATGGAAACATCGTATTCTTGATCGTATTAAAATTTTACACATTTAATCTCAAATATCTCAGTCAAAACTAATTATTGTCGCTATGTATTATGGCAAATTTTTTTTCTTATGAGGTTTTCCCAGTAAGGAAGTGTTCGTAAAATTCTTTCGGTACATCCTACTTCAAATACGGTTCGTCATTAACAAAGAAAAAAAAAAAATGCCAGTTTACCAACTGCCCTAAGTTCTCCTGGGTGTTGAACACAGCCACACAGCCGTACTATGTTCTTACCACTAATGAACTATTGCATATGATATAATGACTTCTGCAAACTTAAAGCTGACTCGATTAGATATATATTTGATCGGTAACAACCGCACTGGTGAACGTGTATGAAACTGAACAATTTTTTTTTCGCTATGCCTATGCTCCTTCAATGTCATGGGAACGTCGGGAGGTTTCTTAAAATGTCGCTACGAAATAATGCATAAACACAAAATCCACAAATATAGTCTTTGAATCTTGTATGATAGGGTTCTTCAAATTAATCTTAAAAATATATCGTAATCTTAATAAGGGCATTTAGTCTATATTTTACTCTGTAGATTAATAGTTTGCTTTGATAAGGCCACGCACATTAAGTGAATATTTTCAGAATACCAAAATGGCGACTAGTAACTTGCATTAATTATAAAAAATTTTCTATTTCCTATTAATTAATTAATATTCGCGGAATCCACATTTTACTCTTGTTGCATTTATACGGGTGTGTACTGAAATCTAACATTTAGAATTATCGCAAAATTAAGACAATTATAAAAGATAGTATTAGTCACTTTTTTTATATCAAACAAAATAAAATTTAAGACGCTGGATATCTTAAGAGTTTTTCATTAACTTCATTCAAAAATTCAATTTTTGGAAAGTCAAAAAGTTTTTTCATATCATTGATAGTGATTGAATGAATGTGGAGTGGAAAGCGACAAAAATGAAGGTTAGAATATGATAAAAGGTGTCAGACACTCAAGCAACCCAAAGACAAGATCGGTTACCCCATTATATGATTTCGATTCCATTGGCACAATGAAACGAGGATCCGCTCGTGCTGGTTTTGCACCGAAGGACATCGGCAAGCAGTTATCGTTTGCTCTGAAAGCTGGCCAACTATAGCTGATCTATTGTAAATATCGCGAACATTTTTCAAGCATTTTTTTTTTTTTTATAGAATAAATGTGAAAAAATATCGATTAATTTAATGTTTTTGATTTCCCGGTTTACATTATTTTGCTTATATGCAAATTAAATTAGAGGGTTGTGGCACTTACCTCATTGTCGAGCACGCTAGCTACAACTTCAACCAGCAATGTCCCTAAATTGTTTGAAGCATTCACAGTAGCGAAAATTGAAGTGGTGTTTTCTAATTGTTGCGGTTCACAGAGGCCTTTTAAGACCGTTGGTTGAGCATATTGAACCATCTTCTTAATTAATCCTAAACTGGCTCTCCGAACACTGCTTAACATAGTGCCTTGAAAAGTACGGCAAAACATTGGTAAACACAATTTTAAGTAAATGGGAGCCATTTCGGGATCTCCTCGTGGTTCTTTACTAGAATTTTCATCACTACCCTCTTTGTTTCCCAGCCCATGACCAGAGGCCATCCATTCGCCGGGCGATTGAAGTATAGAAGCCACTTCACGATGCCCATTGTCAGAACGTTCACGAGCTTTATCCAAAGGAGTTTTACCATCCTCATCCCGTAGATCTGGATACGCGCCGTATTTGAGAAGAACTTTTGCAATGCCTGGCCGACCGAAGCAGGCTGCATAATGAAGTGAAGAACTACGCTGACCCTTGTTAACATCGGCACCTTTTTCGCACAAATATTCGACCATTTCCAAAGTGCCAAAGGCCGAAGCCCAATTAAGAAGTGTTTGACCAACATCATCCATACAATTTACATCAATGCCGCCAGATTCTATAGCCTCTTGAAGAGCCTCGGTATCTTTTGAACGTATGCAGTCAATTAGTTGTCGATGAGTACGCTCTACTGTTGAGTCACTGCGGCGTGTTCGTGACACTAACTGCCCTTGCCCTCCTGCATTTCCTACCCGATTCAGTGCCTGTCTACCCTCGAACAATAAAAGTAACAATAAATCTGCCAACCGCATACAATCTAAGACGCAGCGCTCATCACCTTTAAGAGCACGTTCAATAGCTTCCGGCAATTGAGAGCGCAGGACATCGTGAGTAATGGATGGTGAACCACGACATAAGGTGGACAACAATGATATTGTCGTCGATATGGATTGTGAAGAACGATTGGGCTCTGTAGATTGGTTTTTCTGAATTGTATTCGGCACGTTTGCAGTCAAATTTTCGTTTTGCATACCAGAAGTAGAAGGACCACCCGCAGTTGGAGTGGTACCACCTACTGTTGGGGCGGAGCTGGGACCGGCAGCATTGCTTAAACGTTTCAACAACTCATTTACTAGACCATATTCAGCAAGTGGGGCTGGATCCACCCATTTACGAGTGAAACGATCAGCCACGGATGCAAAACACTTAAGAGCACCATCAGCCACCATAGGATCTTCATGTTGCAACAAAGTGCTTAAGCTTTCTACACAATTTTGAATGCAAGGAGAATTCGGCTCAACTTTTGTACAGAGGCGTGATACTACAGACATGGCAGAGTGCAAGGTGTCCTTGTGAACTTGTGATCCGCAATCTCGTATAAAAGACAAGACACAATTTAGACCACCACCTTCAAAAACCGCTCCAGCTTCGCGTGTGCATATCAATTCCAACACCTTTATGCATTGTTCTGCTAGATCGCGTGAAGTGCGCGATGATAAATCGGCAACAACTAGACGATTGCAGATTGCTTTGATTGCGCCATCAATAGCAACAATTCGTCGTGTACATTCGGCTGATACATCTAAATAATAGGTAATAGCACGGGCAGTTACTTCTAGTACATTCTCCGGTGCCAATTCATCCAAAAATATTTTGCATAAAGCCGGTAAAAAAGTGCGCGGTGGGCAACTATCAAATACAAAGACGTTGTTACTCTTCTACGTTACGTGAAAAATATATTCAAAATAATTGTCACCTTTCAAAACATCGGTCCACATTATCTGACATCAACAAAAGCATACAGAGTTGTTCCAATGCAATTAATTGCATATCACGCTCATCTCCTTGGCCCATAGACAGCCATTCTAAGAGTGTCTCTGGATCTACGTCCCCCATCTGCAATTGATCGGAGAACAAAAAAATGTTAATTCAAATATAAATTTTGTTGAAAACAAAAACTTTTTAAAAAAAATTTTTAATTTTGAAGTATGAACTAGAGCTTTTTAATTTTTTGTTTTCTATATTATACAAAAAATTTCTTTTTCTTAATTTCTATATTCAGCAGTGAACTCATGAAATAGCAACACTACGTAAATGTCAAATTTTAATGTATAAAGAAGACAAACAAAAATAAAACGAAAACAAGACAGATTCTATTGATGTTCTAACCATACATCGGCGAAATCACAAAATTAATACACCTTATACGTCTAATCAATCATGCACGGAATACGAAGATTCTCTAGAATGTATCTAGACGCCTTCAAAATACTGAATTTTGAAAAGGAGGTGCAGTTTGACACATATGCTCTAATTTGATTTACTACTTAAGTCGAAAGTTCATATCGCCTACCCAAAAGAACTCGCTCACAAAAACCAAAAAATAAACTAAAGCAACAGAAAATTTCCATTTTTTTTTTTTTTCAATGTTTTGCGAACTATGCGAGCTTAGTTGATTTTGTACAAAATGCTTCTGATCAGATCGTGACTATTAACAAATGCGTCACTTGTATTGAAGGGGGGAAATAGTAATAAATTTAAAAAAAATTTCTTTTTAGTATCTTAATAGATACTTTCATCTACAATATGAGAAAAAAGAAAGAAAATTTTGCTTCAAATTTGATCTCTTTCCTAAACGCTCCGGAAAGACTGCCTTCGCCAAATAGATTCCTGTTGACGGTTTGTAGTGTTGGTGGCTTAGCTTCTGCATTCTAACTACTCTTCTAATAAATTAGCAGACATCTATATTTGAAAATATTTCCGAATAAACATAAGTTCAAATAGCTTCATCACGACAAGTAAGTTTTAAGGTTCCCTTTTTAATTAATCAAAATCATATTGAGCTTAATAATATTGATAACGAATTGTCAGCGTATTAGATTATGAATAAAACGCATTAAATTAGTTTACTGCGTTCACGCGAATTCCGACGGCAATTGTTAAACAATAAAAATAATTTAAGTGAAGGTGCGTTCCAACATTACTTGTTCAAAATATTTCTCGTGCAAATCGAGGCGTTAAGCGATAGCAAGCGGACAGTATTTCTCGACTACGTAGATCGGACCTAATGTCAATATTGATAAATAAAATTTTTCGAAACATCAACCGATTACGAACAAGCTTGATATATTTTATGTATATTCTGTAAATATAAATATTTCCCTTACAAAATTAAATTTTGCTTTAAAATGAATTCCAATTTGCTTTACACGATAATAATTTATAGCAATTGCCAGTTGATAATGTATAAAGGACATTTTTTGTTTTTAATAATAAAAAAATGCTTACCTTTCCGTTTAAATTGCGCTGTTTAAATTGACTTGCTATAGAACTTGTCTTTAAATTGAACTGAGAATGTATTTAAAGATCTAAAACAAATTAAAAAATATTACGCATTAGATATATCATATTTTATAGTTATATATATAAAAAAAAATTTAACCAAAAAGAGCCTTAAAAATGAAGAAGTTTGAGTACTTAAAGACATCACAACAGAAATATATATATATATCTTAGGTGGAACCGGAAATGCATAAAAATGTAAACAGACTTCCTCGATTGTACTCCTTTGAACTCTTGTTCTTATTTTTCTACTCTAAAACACTTTCTTACAAAATGAAACGCATAAAATCAATCAAAAGAAAAACTAAAGTGAGAAAATTCTCACAAATAAATAATATTTGATGATGAGATAACAAATCTTTTAGTCGAATTTTCCATTTGCCCTGCGAATAAAGTATAAAGATAAACAAAGATCAAATTATAAATGACAAATTATAGTTTGTTTTTCCCAAGTCAATCGTAATTATAAATAAAATAAATCGACTATGTTGGGGTCATATTTTCATATAGATATAAAAAATTTTCTACTTTAAACGAGAATAATTCAAATGATTCTAAGCCATGTATACTCCTAGAAACTAATTTTTAAAAATATATATTCAAAAATAACAATACGAAAAAACACAGAATCTGCAGTATGCAATTGTGAGGGATCAAGAGAATATATGTATGTATATAGATTGTGTGTGTTTTATGCATATTTCTTTGTTACAAATATTTGACGAATGGAAGTAAATACATTTGATTTTAGATGATAATAAACAACAAAAGATTCGTAATATCTATTTACAATAAGGCAAAATTAAAAGAAAAGGCATTTACTTTTATCATATAAAAAGCTAAAAAAAATTCGTATAATTACAAATTTTTTGCAATATCGTAGACGAAATCGTAGACATTTAACGTATCCAGAAACCTTATAATTTAGAAGAAAAAATGGGTCGTATTCGATAGATTCAAATCTCGTCTATAAAAATTCGATATATTAAGTGCTTTAAGAAATGCTGATTAAAAAAATATATATATAGCGCTCATCAATGGGTTATAAAAATGCTACTTGTCACCATTGTTAAAAACTCAATAATTCATTTCACTAATAATAACGGCATTCAGCCATTTTACTAACATCTTCATGTTTGTTTTAAATGCAATGCAATCCCAGAGCATACACATGCGACGTAAAAAAACTGGCAATAAAAGCAACAAAAACAAGGCAGAGCGAGGGTGCGCTTACACATGAAGCTAAAGAATTATTTGATATATGCAGAACAATGAATGTATTCGAAAGTGTAATTACTTGGAGGTGTATACACGAAATAGTTTCAATGTTAAAGAAGGAAAAATTTTCATATGAAGAAGTAGGAAAGAAAATACGCATATTTTTGTTAATCCAAATTATTTTGCAAAGATGTAAATCATCAGAACGGTGCGCAAATCCAATAATAAACTCAATACAGGGAATTTCATATTTTTTTTTTTTTTTTTTTTGGTCACATATGCTATGTCGTAAGCCACAAACGTGAAAAACCGATTGTTTGCAACCGAAGTCAAGAAAAATTACGAACTGAAAAAATCTTAAAATTTTTACAATTTCCACAATTTTTCTCACGCTTGTCAATATTTTACTTACCAATCTAGTTATGCTTTTCTAATACATTTTTCTCAACATAAAAAAACTGGTATTCCACTAAGAACTAATTTATTTGGAAAGTATAAATTTGGTTTATTTTTCCATATGCGTAAATGAAGTAACACACTCTGAAAAATATATGCTTTTCTTTTCAACAAATTCTCGAATTTTTTTCCTTCTTAACAAAATTTAAGTACTATTTATGGTTTTTTTCAATTTTTGATTTCACAATTTTCCCGTCGTTCAGTTTGGAAAGAAAAAATCACAATAAAATACACCACTTCTTTCACACATTGCTAGTGATACCATTTAATAAGTTTATGCTTTTTTATTAGGAATAAAACCCTATCAAATTATGATTACCAAATTTATGGGTACAAATAAAGTGTCATTTTAATTTTTATACCAGATAAAAGAAAATTGCTCGCCTTATTAATTTTAAAGGTGAACTAAGTGAAGTAAATAAAATCAAAATTAGTGAAAATTAGTGCAAGCTTGTAAAAGAAAAAAATTGTAAGAACGTGTTTAGTAACGTAAAAGGAGTTCAGAATTATATTATAGAAAAAACATAGAAAATATAGAAAAATTTTATAGAAATTTAATAGAGGCTGATGGTAAATTATGATCAACTTCCTATTTCATTTTATTTTACATGACAAGGAGAACGATACAGACATAACCTTGCTTTTCTACCATAACAACAAACAAGATCAAGGTTTCCTTTTCATTACTCAAATTCCGTATAAAAAGGAATACAGAAATAAACACATAGTTTACGCCATCTGCATGTATTTTGCCATGTAAGCGGGACAAAGATTCACTTTATGATATGTTAAAGCTAAAACACCCTGAAGCCTACATATTCAAAATATTCATATTCCTACATATTCAAAAATATGGAAAACAATGTAAACGAACAGAATAAAGCCGCGCTTGCCGACAAATTGTTAAAAGTTTTAAGGTTTTGTGGGATTTGGTAAATCACATGGTTTCGTGTGTAACTGGCAAATAAATAAATAAAATCGACGTATTCTAAATTTAAATACTATTTATCTAATTTTATATTTCAAATTGCATTGCTTTTTATATTAAGTTATATGACATTTTCGTTTATATTACTTGTTATTTTCTGAAAAACAAGAAATAAAAGTTATTTTCTAATTAATTTTAGAGTTATTTTTCATTTCATTTTTATTAGAATGTATTATTTTAAGGAGTAATTTTTAAATTATGGAATGCTCGGCCACGTTAAGTTGGTTTGGATCAGTTTGCGATGTGCTGAAATTTTTGAGAATATAACTGCCGTCTCATTGTGTTTTCGGCCTAAAAGCCTTTTATTACCTGAACGCGATATAAAATAAAATAAAAATATTTTTTACCTGTCTTTCTAAGTTTCTCTTTTAACAAACTTTCTGCACCATTAGTGATCAAAAATAAGCTGTGGTGAATTTTTGTTGGCAATAAATCTTAACTATTCATCCCTGTATTAACAGAAAATTCGAAACTTTGGTAGTACTATAAATGTAACAAAAATAATCCACAGGATTTTATACTAATGTCTTATTTTGTTACAATTTAAGAATCGAAAGTGACACAAGTAAAGAGAAGCATTCAAAATGAAAATGAAATTAATTGATCCTGTAGTGCGCAGCTTTAAAGTTGCAAAAGTATTTAGAGAAAATACGGATAAAATAAACGCAATTGACTTTTCGCCAAACGGCGAACATTTGATTTCCTGCAGTGAAGATGATCAAATTGTAATCTACGATTGTGAAAAAGGAACACAGTCACGTACGGTTAACTCAAAGAAATACGGTGTTGATCTTATACATTTTACTCATGCCAATAATACCGCCATTCACAGTTCTACTAAAGTAGATGACACAATTAGGTACTTAAGCCTTCACGATAATAAGTACCTGCGATATTTTCCTGGTCATACAAAAAAAGTGATTTCGTTGTGCATATCGCCAGTCGAAGATACATTCTTATCTGGTTCTTTGGACAAAACTTTACGATTGTGGGATTTGCGTTCGCCTAATTGCCAAGGTCTTATGCACTTATCGGGTCGCCCAGTAGCCGCATATGACCCAGAAGGATTAATATTTGCAGCTGGGGTCAATTCCGAAAGTATCAAATTGTATGATTTGAGATCTTTTGACAAAGGACCGTTCGTAACTTTCAAATTAAATCAAGAAAAGGAGTGCGATTGGACTGGCTTGAAGTTTTCGCGCGATGGCAAAACTATACTAATTAGCACAAATGGTTCTATTATACGCTTGGTAGATGCTTTCCACGGTACACCTTTGCAGACATTTACAGGTTACCCTAATAACAAGGGCGTCGCAATTGAGGCAAGCTTCAGTCCCGATTCCCAGTTCATATTTTCCGGTAGTACTGACGGCCGTGTCCACGTTTGGAATGCAGACACGGGTTATAAAGTTTGCGTCTTGAATGGAGACCATCCAGGTCCTGTACAATGTGTGCAATTTAATCCAAAATACATGCTATTAGCATCTGCTTGCACAAATATGGCGTTCTGGCTACCAGTATCCGACGAAGGACTATAAAATAAATAAATCAAATCTTGGTAAGAGACTTCTTTATTGATATTATTGCGAAATAAAATTTATAAATCAATACTTTGTTTTTGAGTTATAGTTTTCATAGGTTTCACGCATAACTCTCAAAAGTTCGTCTAAGTTTGTTCCATGTTTGGCGCTAATCTTTACAAGGGGACCATCAATTTTATTTTCTAATTCTCGGAGATTGTCTTGGCCCTCCAATTGATCAATTTTATTAGCAACTATAATTTTCGGGTAATGCAACAGTTTTTTGTTGAATTGCTCCAATTCAAACAATAAATTTTCATAATGCAACCAGGGGCAATCTGCGCTGGCGTCCACAAGAAAAATCAAAATAAGACACCGTTCAATGTGTTTTAGGAACTCTATGCCCAATCCTCTGTTTTGATGGGAATCAGGGATTATGCCTGGCAAATCCGCTACGGCTATTTGCGTGTGATCAGAATATTGGACCATGCCGACGTAAGGTTGTAAGGTGGTAAAAGCATACGGAGCAATTTTTGGTCGTGCTCGTGTTATGGCATTTAAAAGGGTGCTTTTGCCTGCATTAGGATATCCTATTAGACCGATATCTGCAATACTCCTCAGTTCTAATACGTATGTCAAGTCTTCTCCTTCTTGGCCATATTCACAAATTTTTGGAGCAGTCTCTCGATCTGTTGTGAAGAATCGATTTCCCTTGCCGCCGGCTCCACCTCTTGCGGCAACAAACATCATATTTTCTTTATTCAAATCACCAATAATTGTTCCCTGTTGATTGCGTACAATGGTACCGACAGGTACTTTAGTCATTGTATAATGTGCATTCTTGCCATGGCATTCTTTATTCCGCCCATTTTGACCTGCGTCGCCGCATACGTTTGATGACAAATGATTCAAACTTCGTACATCCTTTGTAGCTTGAAAAATGATATGACCACCGTTTCCTCCATCGCCGCCATCAGGTCCTGCGTTCTCATTACACCATAATTGTAAAAATGAAATCGAGCCATCTCCTCCCTTTCCGCCTGCTGTGCGTATAACCTTTGAATCTAAGAAATGAGAGGGCTACAAATTAAAGATTGGATAAAAGAATACATACTTTCTATTAAATTAAAGCTATGGGGAATTATATACTCTCTCATTTGCAGTGGATTTTGCCTTCTTCGGCAGCAGGGCTTCTACGGCTGAATATTTAATGTGAAGATTGGAATTTTTAGAAGAAGAGGCGCAGAGAAACCTCCTATTTTGATTTATGATATATTTTAAAGCCATTATTGTAAAAATCGTAGTTACGGTCTTCGTTTTGCAACAAAAATGTTAAACATATGTTCATTGCAGGTATGCATTTTTACATATTGCCATTAGCTTTAATATGCATGATTGCATTTGCGTTTTTTCGTCGCTAATAATATTTATTGTACGCAGTCGTTGTCACATATCATATTTAATGCACTCTCTGAAACGGATGTAATACAATGAAGTGCATGTCCAGATTATTTACCTTAAATTATTTGGAGCTATTACATTTTACAAAACGCACATAATGAAGCTGCCAGGGCCGACGGATATATTAAAACAAGTAGAAAAAAAGGTTAAAGACGAATAAAAACGTTTTATTTCAAATTTAGAAGCTCTTTATACAATTTTATATTTTGCATTATATTGTTTAAATTCTTGTTAATATTATAATATATAAAATTTAATTTTTCGAGAAGCGTGCCTTCATTGTGTTATATTTTTAATAGGAGAATATGAATATGGCTTCATTGTGTTAGGCAAAGACGCAATGAATATTAAGTATAAAATATATGTTTAAAAATGATTTAATCAGAGTCGGCAGCTGTCTAGAACAATTTTTGAAAACATCTAGTCTACATTAACAAATAAACCTGTGTTAGATTAAAAATTGAAAATCATGAATGAAAATGGTTATTAAATTGAAAAAGCAATTACATGCGATTATTTATTGTATTTTTTTCAATATATTAAGTATGAAATATAATATAATATATATAATATATAATATATTTGTGGGAATATAGCGAAGCTTTATTCTGTGTTCATCCTTAATCCTATAAAGATTTCTATCATTTTTTGTGGGAATATCAAATCTACATTTAAATCAACTCTGCGATACTGAAGTAAAACAAAATGAAAGAAAAGTGAGAAATTTGTAGTAAAAAGAACAAATTTATGGAAATAATCATTAAGCATATTAAGAAACGAAAATTTACTTGTAAAAAATTGAAGTTTTTTTGTAACTTTTGAAAATATTGGAGAAAAAACTTCCTTATACTCGCAATTATATATTTCTGATATCATTGAAATTTAAAAAAACAAAATTTCCGAGCACAACGGGACAATTGGAATTTAAATATTAAATCTAGTTATGGCCGCTGAGGAGGAATTGCCAAAAGAGTTAGATAAGTTACAGATTACATCTGGCTTACCTCAATTTAAGCTATCGAAGGATCTACCAATAGCCATGAATCCGTTTTCTGATAGCGAATTTGAGGTCACCCCGACCGGATCCGATATTGTGGAGAGTTCTGTTCTTCGCTATTCTCTTCTGAATGGATGCCGCGGGTGCCGTCTGCGGCGATGTTCAGAGAGTGTTTTGGACGAATTAAAGGCGACCAAAGGAATGCAAGTTTCAAAAAAGTCGGTTACAACAACTACTAGCGGTGCCGGATATAGGCGATCTATTTTGCGTGAACCAGTACTTAAAGCTCTCCATTTTTATTCCCAAGGTCGTGTGCGTCGACGATTTTTGTCGTCGGGTAATCCACCTATTGTATCTATGGATCATCAAAATTCTCACGCTGATGGTTCTTTCAAATGTGGCATCTCAGATTTCGGTGAACTAATTACAGAATGCCGCAATATATCGAAAGATGTCGACCGCTCTTCGAATCAAAAACCTGCAGACCATCGAATTTCAAAAAATTTTACCACTATACAAGCATCTGTAAAAACAAATAATTTATCACGTATTAGGCCACCTATTCGAATATATACTCGATCGAGGTTGGCTCGTCCTAAGCATGTCTGTTATCAAAATTGGAGCACAACCAGTTCATTAAAAGAGCATCTACAAAATTGTACTAATCTGCTGTTGCCCAAAAGCACTGCATCAGATCCAGAAATTTCGACAAGTCCTCGCTACGGCAATTCGTGTTCTCAGCAAGCTGGCAACAGTGCGACTACTATCTGCGATGATATAACTATAAATGAATTGGCAAGTTACTTTGATACTTTTGTTCATATTCCAAAGAAAATGTCGCCAATGGCAGAAATGA
Organism: Glossina brevipalpis; assembly: GCA_000671755.1. Lineage (NCBI taxonomy): Eukaryota > Metazoa > Arthropoda > Insecta > Diptera > Glossinidae > Glossina > Glossina brevipalpis. The sequence goes on from KK351144.1 coordinate 153,044, forward strand.
TGTACACTTAAGGTTGTCTTTCGAAAATGAAAAGTATATATAAACTCAGCCAAAGGATATCCAGAAAATAAAAATTCGAGCTCACATTTTATTGTACACATAACTCTCTATTTCTTATCTTTTTTAAAAAAATGCTCATGTTTAAGTACTTCATTTCCATGAGTTATTCAAATATATATTTGCAAATGTTTACACATATATATAATGAAAAGAATATATCATAAAATTAAAAGAATTCAATTTTTTTTTATTGATTTTATTTCGCTTATAAAAACCGTTATCTTTGCTAAACTAGCTTTTGCGATTAGTACTTTTAAGTGTGTTAAAAGTTATTTAGATATATTTTGGAACCTTTGTATTGAATTAGTTTCTACTTTTTAGGATTATCTCGGTATGGTTTTTCTTACGCTATTTATAATTCGGTATTTGCATAGCATTTGCCATAATTAAAATTCATTCGAATAATATACTTCTGAACACTCATAAGTCCCTTTAGAAGGGGGTATTAGAAGATTATTATTATCATCAGATTATTCTTTTAACTAACTATTGTTGTGAACCGTTGCTGCCATTATTAAAGTTCAAAAGAGAAAAAGGCTACCTTATATGGTCCTTTAAGCCAATGTCTGCAAAAAATTTATAAGCTTGAATTTGTTGTTTCATACGGCAGGTCTATAAACTTGACGTATAGGCAGCTAGTCGAACATAATCATTTTATATTCGGAAATTTTAAATGACAATCACATGATATTTGTATCTAATTTTTAAATTATATGGGTTAAAGTCGTCATAAACTGTAAGCATTTATGCTGAATTTTTTTTTTTTTCTAAACTGAACTTTTTTTATTTGCTTCTAAATCTCATACGATCAAATACGATAGATGTGTAATCACATGAAAGCGTCTCTGGGAAAAACTTTGCTTTCCATTGTTTAGCTTATCATAATAATATCTTATTAAAAAAATTTTTTTTAATATGATTTCTACTTAGTTTATAACAAAATTGCATTCAAAACTCCAAGAAAAAAATAATTCATAAAAATTTGAGTGCAAGTTTTAATTAAAATTTGAACTTAGTTGTAGTTTAGTTTGTTATATTTTATTCCACAAATCCTTTTATTTGGCAAACCTATTAAGGAGAAGAAGAGAGATACGTCTGCTCCGTTTAATACAAAACAAAAGGACAATTCGCCATTGTTTGGCAGTTTTAAGTCAAACTTAAACAAGAAAATTATACTCGGCTGTGTGGAATCTTTTTAATACGTACCACCAATCATCTTAAAAGAAATTTGAAAGCCACATTTAGCAGCAGATTTTTGTCTTTTTTATTGAGTAGTTTATGAGTTGCGAATAAAATGGTCAAAAAACAGTTTTCGGCTTATTTTACGTTGCAGCAGCGACACCAGTTTCAATAACAATGTATGTGAAAGAATTTTCGATGTTTTGACCAAATTTCATCCAGGTATATAAATTTTTACAAGTGGGGAAAATGGTTATTTCCGACAATACACAGATAAGTAGACAGGTAAATTGACAGACGGTCGGAGGGGTACGTCTAAGTGGATTTCGAATTTGATCAAGAATATATGTATGGGGTTTCTAAAGCTTCTTTCGTAATGTTACAAACGTCTTCACAAAACTTAAACTCCAAAACTGTATTATAACGAGTGGATGTGGTCGATCTTTTCCATTTTACGGATGCTAGAGGATAGTTAGGTCAATAAACGTAGAGTGGAAATTTTTATAGATCTATCTGCTTTGATTTCTGAATAATAAACAAAAAACCGAACATTTTTTTTTTTTAAGAGCAGAGGTGTTTCTAGTTTATGTTGTACTGTGGGCGTGTCCTTTCATACTGGTGAAGAATATATACATTTTATTTGGTTCTAGAAGCGTCTTTCCTAATGTTAGAAACATTTTCATAAAAAAATTATATTTCCATCTTTTATTATGTCGAGTGGGCGTGGTCGACCCTTTTCATTTTTACACACGAAGTACGGGATAGCTAGCGCAATATTTGTGGATATTTTTATAAGTCTATCTGCTATGGTTTACAAGTATAATGAGTAAAAATCCAATTTGTTCTTTGCTTCCAAAAGCAGAGATGTACTCAGTCTACGTTGTACTGTGGGCGTGCCCCTTGACTGATTTGGTCCAACTTCAATATCCACCTGCTTGCAAGAACTGTCAATGTTCCTGCCAAATTTGAAGCCGAAATCAGTTTTGCGGCAAACAGAATGTTTACTTCTGAGCATGACAAATAAAAGGACAAAATGAATTGACTTTTTATCCTTTGGTGATGGACATAAAAAAAATCCAACGAGATTTACTAGATTGTGCGATAAATTTTCAGAATACTATGGGCTTTGTTATTTTAGATGCAAAATTTGTGATCTTTAGCGACAGAGTAGTGAAGGTCAAGCAAACTGTGATGACTTTTTTATTTTTAAGAAACTGGAAAAGAACAAATTATTTAATTTATGTAAACTCCAATATATTAATAAAGCTAAATAAATAAGGTCGCGTAACGAACAGTTAAGAAGCGATTCTAGCAAGTCAGTATATGTGGGTTCAAATCTCATTGCGCTAGAGTTTTTTCATAAAAGTGAAAAAACACCAACAACGCCGATAGCCTAAGCTGTGCTAGTGCTTCTCATCTCTAGTCTAAGAATTAATTCCATTAGTCTAGAATATATATAATAACAATAATAATAAATCTTTTCGATTTTTAATATGAATTTATAAACCATCTGAAAACTATGTAACTATGAGATTGAATCAAATGTGATTTATATGAGATCAGATAGTTTTTA
>KK351144.1:156034-183077 GCA_000671755.1 Glossina brevipalpis
TATTATTACTTTTTTTTTCATTTTTTTTTTTTTTGTTTCAAATTTATTTTATTCTCTTTGCTGAAGTAATACGTTGATAATAAGGAAAAATTTAACAACAATTGTAAATATTTGCATAAATATAATCATCACCCTCAACATTTACATTTAAATCAGAACATACATAGATTGAGTTACTTGAGTAATTCCACAAAGAGGCATCATAACAGACTCTTTTTTTCTTTCTTTAATTTGTGCTTCAAAATCGAATAAATTGTAATAGCGGGGGAAAAAAAATTGATTATCAAGTGAAATATATGAGTTGTTCCTTTCTACATTAAATAGCTTGAGATAATTCTATGATGACAAAACTATAATTTTAGTGTTAAAAAAAATGCGAAAAATTTCTATTAAATATTATTTACAATTCATTCTTCTGTGAAAAGTTGATTTCTTAAGCTTTTTGGGATTAAGCTAACATTATTATGTTTTATATAAATTTTAGCAGAAATTTAAGATATATATAGATATATACATATGACATAAACATATATAATATAATACGTACATTACATATATAGATATATAAATATTATGAATAAGTAAAAGAAATGCTTTTTGTGTATTTTAATAGTAAATAAAGTTAGCATTTTTTTGGATTTCGTTTAATTAAAAGTTTTTTAATTGTTTTGTTTGCTTATCGAAGATGAATAAAGAAGCCACCATGGAAGAATATTAGTCGTACTCAGCTGGCTGATGAATGGATTAATAGTGTAACGTTGAAATGAAAAAAACAACGATCTCAGCGAGTATCTTCTATATCCGTTTCAAAATAATTCCCGAGATTTAAAATATTTTTCCAATCCATACGATATGGCTAGGTCAGATAGATAGTTCTTTCTCCTCAGCATTTTTTTTTATTTTCAAATGTAGCGTCCTTTTTTTTTTTTAATTTTAAACTATGATAAATTATTTTTTATTTTTTCAGATTTCCTGAGTATCTACTTTTTACTGGAGGTGGCAAAACTTAGCCAATTTAACCTAAATTGATTATCCTAGTAAACTACAATAACTTTACTTTAAAAGCATTGCCTCTATTACTTCATTTTCTTTTTATTCATCATCTATGCTTTCTACATCCCAATTAATTTTGCTTTATTTGTAAATATTTAGATGTACAAATCGGAAATATAGTGTAGTTAGTTACATTTCTCTATTGTCTAAATCTAAAAATATTGAAAACGAAAATTGGGGATTTTTTTTTTTTTTACTAAAAAGATTTTGCAAAGATATTAGAAGGATATGGCGAAATATGGACTGCATCATCAAAAGGAAATCATCATAAGAGAACGCTACTAGCAACAACAGATGTAATGAAATGGAAAACAGGAGCAATATGTTCAATATAACGATATTTGGCTCCAACTCTTCAAAGAATTTTTGGCAGCTTTCTAAACCTACTACTGCCCAATACAATACAATACTTTGATTAAAATATCTGTTATCATTTTCTCGGAATAAACAAATACACACACGCATCGGTGTACCGAAAACTGGTTCCTTAGTGCTTTAAAGGCAGATATGTGATTTCAAAACGTTGTCCGAAGAAGTTGCGATTATACATGCAGGCACTTTACCAGTCGACATTCTAAACATAATGCAATGGAAAGACGAAAGGACGAGTTAAATTTGTACATCGAGCCGTCACGGCCGTTTCCGGACGAAGGCACGAAGGCTCTGTGAACTATCCGATGTGTGCGAATAAAGGAAATGTACAGCACGAAAACACACACACACACGCACACTTAAATATACGCCTAATGACCTTGTCAAGTATTATTATCCTATTACCTTTCCTCTAACCAATAAAAAATTGCAAAAAAACTTCCTTTTCTTTAGATTATTACAATGGCCTTAAATGAACTTCGTCAGCGTATGATTTTCAACTCTGTCACTACGTGTGAAATGGCGCTGATATATATATGTATTATATATATGTATTATATATATATATTATATATATATATTATATATATTATATATATATACATTACATATATTATACATATTATATGTATGTATATTATATATATATATATATATATATATATATATATATATATTATATATATATTATATATATATTATGTGTATATATATTATATATAGTCTACTGCATTAAAAAAAACTGTATTAAAAGGAGCTATGCGGCAAATTTGAATTAAAAAAGTAATTTAATTTTTAATTGCAGAAATTGTTCGAAACATTCATTTTTATGATGTTTGAATACAAAAGTTTAAATTCCGATCGGAAAAGTGAAAACTGTAATACTGCGTATATTTTTCAAAAGTAATGTTTCAAGAAAAACGCTGTGAAGTTTTGGTTCGTGTCACAGACAAGTTTTTTTATCACAAAGTTTTTTCTATTTTTCCCGGAAAATGATTCAGCAATTCCTGAAGTATACAATTGGCTTTCCATGTTCAAATATTCCTCTCCGTTCTCTTTCTTCGACGATTTTTTGCTCGAAAATGACTCTTTCTGTTATATCTGGCAAAGACAATCTTCACGTGAATCTAAATGGCAATGGAAAAGCAAGAAAATGTATAATTGTATAGACAAATTCATAGTCAGTTGCAAAAACTTCACCCTGAATTTTTAACTTCTTGGAGTGCTCTCTACCGTTCGATTCTGTCTTTGCCTCGAATCTATCTAGCGATCGTCTTGATGAAGCTACATTAGAATATTTTTCTTTGGAAATGGTTCCGTTAATGTATTAGAGAAGTTAGAAATCAATAGATAACGAGATTAGACGACTGCAACTTCCCAGCAAGCACTCTTTTTTTTTTTTTGGGAGTACTTAAAGAAAGGATAATATTTTTTCGTATGCATATTTTTTTGTATTTATTCTAGAAAACAAGTAAAAAAAAATTGTATTTTTGAAAAAATTTGCATTAGGGACTTACTACATAATATTCTTATAAACTCAGATTTAAAAACAAACTTTTGGACTTAATATTAAAACATTTACTTTTGATGCGCTCGTAAAGAAATTTTTCAGACTGAGGCGAATATAACTTTTGGGTTTGAAATAGTTGGTTTACATGAACAAAAAACTTACAAATTTATTTGTGCGTTATTCTTTCCGATTTATTTACTTATGTCGTGTATCCCTCCTTTTTAATATAGCTTCATTAAAATACTTAATCAGTTTTAAGAGAAGGCAGCATTAATAAAAATATATTGCATTCTATATCAAGTCGTAATTAACATTTCTGGTATTTTACACGTTCAGCGCAAAGACGAATTTTCGGAAGCTTTAATAACGTTCGAAAACTTTCTCGCTCCCGCCATAGTAGATATTTTCCAATAGAATAGAATTATGTTTAATCTCTAAAAAGTGCCAAAGGCGGCGGGCGTCCTAGCTTTCTCTTGAAACTTTGGGGGGAAGGAGGAAGCAGAGAATTTTTGACATCTAAGAGCACAAAACCGACATGGTACAATGTATATGATTTTTAGACCTTTTGAATCATATTATTAAGAGAAAGAAGACATACATAATAAGACGTAACTGAATTAAAATTGCATAGAAATATAAAAGGACGATTACCCAAAAATTACATAATACATAATACAAATTTGCATATCATGCAATATGATATGTTAAGTTATTGAAAATAAATCCAAGTACATTATATATATATTGGTTAAAATTTTTTCTCAATACGAATATTCTGTTAATTTAAATTTGATTTCATTTTTAACTTACAATGTCAAGCTATTGCAAGAAAAAATCTCCTATGGATGATGATAGAGTGATGTAGAAAGTTTCACATAATTTTTCCATAAATTCATGACCTATTCAATGAAAATAAAATATGTATAAGAAATTTCAGATTATGGTAGCTCAACAATTTCTACTTATTTTCAATACATACTTGAATATGAAAGAACTAAGAATATTTGCATCACTTTTTGAACGCTATACCTTATATAGTTCCTATGCAAAGTATTAAACATGATCATCAATGTCAGTACAATTTTCGACATCAATATATATATTCTTTACATTAAATTATTAAAATACCTAAAATGCAAACAAGAGATATAAGCGCTTTGAGAACTTAAGACAATAATAATTGTATATGTTTGTATAAAGAATTGTGCTTGAAGCTCTCGTAAATATTGAAAAAAGAAATAAAAAATAAAACAAAAATAAATAAATAAATAAATAGAAAATGAAAATAAAGCAAATTTAAAAAATAAGACTAATGTTGAGGAAATACTTCGCAAACGTTATTAGTTGTTAATAATATTAATAATGAAAATAATAATAATAATAATAAGGGAGCACGAACGACTACACGTTTGGAAGTGCAATTGATATAAGAAGATATACACAGAGAAGAGAAGATCACAATGACTGTGTGTAGCACTCAATAGCGGCAGCAATAAGGTGCAAACGCGCGGTGGCATTGTTATATATATTTTTTTTTTTTTTTTTTTTTTTTTTTTTGTTTAGTTAGTGAGGATCGATGGTTGTGACGAAACAATGACAATAATACATAATGGTCATAGTGCCGTCGTTGCAATTTGCAATAACCATATCTAAAATCCGAAAGATTAATGCTTTATTACTTAGTGTCTTGCATGGCTTGAATGATTGAATATTTGGCAACTTTACACCGCCTGATCAGCTTGTCGTTCTTTAAATTTTAGTGTTTCTTCAAATATGAGCGCTTTCAATGTTTCCCTTGGAAGATCGTCTAGTTCCATACCGATACGGAATGGTACCTCAGCGACAGGCTAAAAGTTTTGAATATGTATTATAAAAAAATATTTTATTTTGATCTCCTTCAATATTATGGACAACGGACATTACCTCATCTCCTGGATCGTAATACTGCTCTAAATAAGGATGCGCTAAAGCTTCTTCAACCGGTATTCTGTTGTGCGGGTTGAAAGTTAGCATTTTATCGAGCAAATCTAACGCCAAAGGATCAGCATTTGGAAATAATCGAGACCACGGCACTTTGGGTTTAAAGGGTAATGATTCCAAATAATTACGAGCCTTCAAAATCAAAATATCATTTCATATTAATAGATTCGAAAAAAAAAAAAATTTTTCATTTGATGGTATTTACTTTTTCGTTGATAATACATTCCAGATCCTCTTTGGATGGCGATCCTAATACACTTAATATATGGTTCAATTGATCTAAATAATGTTTACCGGGAAATATAGGCCTATTACTAAGCATTTCGGCTAAAATGCAACCTACAGACCAGATGTCTATTGACTTGGTATAACCTTTAGAGTTTAACATAATCTCTGGCGCCCGATACCAACGTGTTGCTACATACTCAGTTAAAAAACCAGTATGATCATGTTCGGGATCAGCTACACGAGCTAAACCAAAATCGCAAATCTATACCGATTGTAATTCAAATGAGATTAACCAAAAGCCTAAAATCTAAATCTGACTGATTTTACCTTTAAATCACATGTTGTGTTCAACAATAGATTGCTGGGCTTCAAATCTCTATGCAATACATTCGCAGAGTGTATATATTTTAGACCACGCAATATTTGATATAGAAAATAGCATATGTGATCATTGCTTAGCCTCTGTAACATAAAAAAAAAAAAAAAAAAAGAAAATGTAAAATTATTTATTACAATTTCATGTAGTATTAACGGACCGGACTCACCTGTGTTTTAAGTAATTTGTATAGATCAGTCTCCATTAAACACTGTACAATATATACATCACGCATTTGCTCTATGCTATCCACACGTAAAATGTCTCTTATATCAATAATCTGCATTTCGGAAATTAATGTAGAAATCATAACTAATTCAATCATTTATATGTAATATTTACATTTTCGTGCCTAAAACGTGTTAAAATTTTAATTTCGCGCAGCGTACGCTGACAATATGTTTGATGTTCGAACGGTGAGATCTTCTTAATTGCAACTTTTGTATTTGTCAGCGTATCCAAAGCAGATCTGAAAAGTTATTGAAAGAAAAGAACAAAAGTTTCATTTTCGTTTTTTTCTTTTGTAACTGCGATTCAATACTAAACAGTCCTTAATTGATATCTAATTTTCCTAAAAATGTTATACGCCTTTCTATGTCAGATAATAAAAATTCTAATCTTTCAATGAAATGAAGATTTCCTTTAATATTAATATAGCTTGAATAACTAAATAAATATTTTACGGAAGCTTTTGCAATCATACTCTTCAACGAAAAATCAAAGAAAACTAAATTAGTCCTTTTCAAGAATAGGCAACATAGACCAATCTTCTTCGTTCTTGGTTTATTTACCTGTCTTTTTACTTGTCTCATCTTTTCTTGAAACGCTGAAAAAAAAAACTATTGACAGGCCGCGATTAAACAATTCGCAACTACACCCACAATTGACAAAAATCTGCTAATTACGATTTAAATTAGATTACAATGGTCCGAATTTACATTTACGAAGACCGACCAATGGAAGATAGACTTGATCCGTATACAATCATGTTTGCGATTCACTAAAGACATCTACATTACATGCAGCCTACAAGAGAAGTTCATTTGAAACGAGATATCATCGATCCCATCAACTCATCAATACTTTCGTAAATATGCTCTCTATGATTAATAGCCGGAAGATACCGTCGGAAAAGAAAAAGTCATAAAAATTATATACAGAATTGTCATTTTTTTTCTTCTTATATTCCCTAAAAGCTGTTTGAATGAATTAACTTATCACCAAATTGTATTGATACAAAAAGGGGAGTATAAAAATAGTATCATTCAACCAATTGACCTTGATTGACAAAAGATTTCGCGCTCTTAAATATTCGCTCTAGAACGTTTGAGACATGTAGAATATAATTTTGTATTAAAGTTTTAGCCTAATTGCGCGCCTTGAGAGTGGATTATTATTCTTGCTATTACGTATTATTGAGCGGGGAAAACCTGCAACATGGAAAACATCTATATTTCAATTTCGGTTCTGATAGAAAACCGTTTTAAAACTACAGAACTATCTCATCAGTACTGTTATTACGTTTTTCTTTTGAGCTAGACATGCGGAACCGTCCTGCTTATTGAGGAGGGAAGAGCTGCGGCTTTTCATTCGAAAATATGTACTATGTAGGACGGTCTGATATTTCAAACGAATTACAAAGAACGAAGATTTTACTTGTCAATCGTTCTGGATAAAATCATTACCAAAATAAAAGCTTTATTTAATATGTTTCATAACATCAATTCCGACCAGCTCAGGTTATGTGCATTTGAAGTAGCTTAAATTCCGAAAAATAGGTTACGACATTATCTCTGAACCGATAAGGGAATCAAAGAGAAGTAACGCCGGATTAGCCACATAAATTTATAGAGAAATGGCCTCAATTAGCAAAGAAAAAAAATTCATTTTTCGCTTAAAAGGACAACAGATTTAACCAAAACTAATTTTCATTTGTTCTTAACCACTAAGAAAACTTGTACGCGGCAAAAAATTTTCATCAAATATACTAATTGCTGTAGCCACGAATGAGTGTCCCTAAAAAATCTCGGTAAAGGCGAAAAGATTAAATGACAAAATCGTTATAAAAATTTGGCTCGCTGGGAGGATATGAACAAGAAGTTAAGTCAAATTTTCAATTTTAATTTTTTTTAACTATTTGGTTTCAGGAACTTTGTAATCACTTTTAATATAAATATTGAGTCATAAAAAAAGTTTGTATGTGAACGGTAGAATTGTTTTTATAAATTTCTCTAAAATTATCTTAAAGACATGAGAAAAATATGGCAAATATTCGATCTCTTTTTCGATCTACTCTCTTATGTACAGTTAGAAAAAAAATTACTTTTGATGACGGACGGGACAAACCCTAATTTATCCACAAAAATCAGATGGATAGTATGATTCAAAGTGCAAACAGAATAAACGCAGAGACGTTAAGTACACACATTATCTAAATATGTGATAAGTTAACAAATATTGTTATTGATGCTCAATTTTTACCAAGTAATACACTCAAGATTACAATTCTTATGTATATACAAACGTAAAATAAGATAATGCAAGCTCATAAAGACACAGTCACGCATTCTGTATATAATTTTAGTGTTTTATACTTACACGACCATACCATAAGCACCTTCACCGATATAAGCTAAATTGCGATATCTTGGACCAACCTCGAATACTTGGCCGCGTATTACTTCTGCATTGGGGTTTGTAGTAGCAGCTACAGCGACAGGAGTTGTTACCACACTCGTTGCACTATTAGTATTATTTTGTTGGGAACCACCTGCTGTAGTTGGTGCACTTGCCGCCTCAGCCATTGCCAGTGAGTTGATTTAAAATATTCTACGCTAAACACGTAAAAAAGTTAAATTATTTAAAAATGTCCAGTGTTTAAGTAATTCTCTAGGGAACGCCTAGCTAACCAACAACAGGTATCTGCGTATTGTAGGTAGTGTGATATACGTATATATATATATATTTAATTTTACTAAAACACAGCACGACTTGAGCACTACTCGCTCTACTTTGCACAAAATATAATCCTAAGAGGGTTGAGAAAAGTTTTTAACGGCACAAAATATATGTATGCACAAATGTACACATATATATACCAAAAGTCATCAACGATGACGGTAACGTACTAGATATATATATTATTGTTCTTAACGTTTATACCCGACAATGTAAACAGTGCGGCAACACCCTCACTAAATAAATGAAGCCTTAAAATTTTACTGCTTTTTCTTATTTGCCTGCTTTTATTTCAAGAGAGTATTACAAATTAGTACTCTAAAAATACACAAACAACGTCACAGTGAAATGTTTTCCTTTTTTTATAACGCGCTACTGACTGGTTTATCAGGTTAACGATAATAATTTTGGGGTCTTTTTTGTGAACCATATATTCGAAGTTCAGAAAATTATTATTTTACATTTTATTCACGAAGTTTACTTTGCTTTTTTAATTTTATTTTAATTTTTTGTGTTAATTGGTTAAAGAAACTTTGATATTGAATAAATTCCTGTTCTGCTGCGTCGGCTCGTGTAATGTATACTTTTTCGATATACGATATGATTATAACGATGTCAGCTGAAAAAATACAATTGTCTACATATTTAGCAGTAAAGTATTCAATTAGATTGAGGCTGTGTGCATACACCTAATTGAAGAGAAATTAACCACGCACAATTTTATTAATTTTTTCTGTTAATACAATTCTTTCGTATAAAATAACGCAAAACACACATAATTATTAATAGTAATAAAAACAACGCATACTACTAAATTACGCAGCTTTGTTGTATCGCTTATTTTGATTTAATTGTCACTTTTAGAGTATATGTAACATTTGCAAAAAAACAATATTATTATTTGCTTACTTTTACTTTTAAAGCAATTTTTAAATTTTAAACTGATTAAATATTTATTTAGACAAATTTTTCAGTCATATTTTTATGTTGGCTAGTTGGCAAAATTTTTCTAAACTTGGAAAAAAATACTATGAAAACTTATCCTTTTTCTAATTGTTTTCAGTACTTTTGAAAATTCCCCACACGACGTGAAACGAAAAAGTAATAATTTTTAGTGATGGGCAGATATCGTAAATTGTATAATAGAGTTGCCAAAGTTTCAACAGAAATTCAAGCCTTAAAAATAAATTCAACACATAACAAAAAAAAAAATGAACAATGAATTAAAATGATTTCATGTTTAGAAAAATAGGTATATGAAAAGTTATGCTTGCGTTACTACAATATAAATGATACATTTGTAATTTTATAGATTTTCAAGACAAATAAATAAAAAAAATTTTTTTTTACCCAACATGAAGTTTTCCTAATTTTCTCATTTTATACTAATTGAACGCCCTATAAAGTGCATATACTATGCCAATGAAATATCTTAAGTAGACACGACTATGCCTTTCTGCCGGATATTAACATTACGAAATTTGCCTTTTGTTGCCTTATAAATAATATAGCTACAGTTAGCCGGTAAGAATGCAGAGGAGTTTTGAAACTGAAATCTTCATACCGTAATTTCCGATAGCTATTTTTGTTAGCGGTATTTTTAGTGCTTTGGAGAAAAAAAAAATAAAAATGCACACCTCCCTCTCATAATCAAAATGAATTTAAACTCCCAAAAAATATTTCTTTAAGATATGTTTGTCCAAAATTCGCTTTTGCTTCGCTTGCGTTTTAGAATAGCTTTGCTAGAATGTGCTGCTTTCTACTTGCATATATTCGCAGACATACTTTACACCACCAACCGTCAAACTGATTACAACGTATCATTTATTGTATATACGCTCTATATAAAATGTATGTTCGTTTGTATGAGTATGTAGATTATTGTGCATGTTATATATCTGTATTTACAATGATATGTACCCATAAATATCCATTATTCACACAAAGTCTTCAAGACTGTCACAACATAAGCTTTTTTCTGCTGGAACTGGCGACTTTTTTTCACAAAGAATTACATGCGAAATATTGTCTGTTTGTACATCTTTTTTTCCGATAAAAACGTACATTTTTTTAAAATTATATTCGGTTCAAATATTTTTAATTAAAATGGAAATTTATATATGAGTTTCAAATTGGGTAATTAACTACATATCTTGATTTCGAATAGTTTCATTATAGAGTTTACTTTTAAAAAACTTTCTCGATTTAAATTTAAGGAAAGTTTGTTGATGTATATCAAGTACTTTATTCATAGGCAATATAACTTGGAAGGACTGTGCGAAAACGCATTTGTCTGAGTTCGTTTGTTTATTGGTTGGTAGCGCATTACCATTGCGTCAAAAAAAAAAAAAATACAATCGTAATTCTAAAAAACATACTTAGATCTACCTGGACGTGTCTAGACTATCCAGCCAGAGTAAGTTTGTCTGAGCGAAACATTCTTGTTGGTATGAGCTGACTAGCCACAGATTTTTCCACAACTCTTTTCATTTATAAAACCATCAATCAATAACCCCTAAAAAACTGGCTAATCTGATTACTAGCACATCGGGACGCACAAGAGTTGTTAATGTGAGGAGGTTAGATGAGAAAATTGATCGTTGGTTCGTGCCTATCTTTTGGTGGAATTGTCAAAGTTGCTAAAAGTGAGAAAAATTCGGTATATTTCTAATGGAATACCGTAGATTTACTTCAACATATGGCGATAATTTGCTTACAGTAGTCAAAAAACCGAAAGAAGACAAAAACAAAAAAAAAAAGTTTTTCTTTTCAGCAACCTTTTCACAAATGCTCATTGAATAGCCTTTTTATACATTTGGCTTATTTCACTTCGTTTGAGAGTTGGCAACATTGATGTTTTAACTGATATTTTGATTGTTGTTGTGTTTTTACTAACTAGCTAGTGTTAGTATAGTGGTAGACGTGCGCGTTCGTCTCGGAAATTGGTTTTAATTTTTCTTTTTTTTTGGGTTTTGTTGTAGTTGTTTTATATTGGAATTTTTTAAAAATAACTTGTTATATATGTTGTTGTTGGTATTGTTTCCAGTTTTAACATATATTTTGCAGCGAAAATAGTGAAAAGCAACGTTGCGAGTTACGAATTCATTACTGTTATTATTATAATCTTTGTTGTAATAAAATAATCATAACGGATTAAGGTAAATAAAATGTTGAAACATCTAAACACAATAGATACATTAACAAGAAAAAAGGATTCTAATAATAAACGTTGAAGAAGAACTAACTTTAGTGCAATTTAATGCAAACTTTTAAAACACGTATACAATATATCGTATGCATGTATAATAACGTAATTACAATGGAATTTCAGGCCGAGTTTAGAAAAGTCAAATGGAAAATTCTTTAGAAAAAGTTCTTAAATTATATTAGAGATAAAGCAGTATGAAAGAGAGCTATTTTTGTAAATTAAAGTAAAAAATAAATAAATAGCAAGATAAATAAACAAAATATCATCCTTTCTAGTGCTCTTCCTATACAGATCTATTTTATTTAGCCAAGACAAGTGATAAGGCAAAGCATTCGGTTATTGTTACCACTTTGTCAGTATGATTTCGCTTCGCTATCTTAAGACTAAAATTAAAAATTCTAACATCATTAGTAGAAAAATGAAGATGTTCGTGTGGGTTAAGTAAGACAAACTAGTGACTGCATTATTATGTTGATTCATGTTAAGGCTGGGCAAGTAAAGCCAATAAAGTTTTTATAAATAAATGAAAACGAAGACAGTGAGAAGAGAATTCTATACGGTTTAGTACGGATTTTTTTCATCATCATAATTTATAATGAAACGAGACAAAGGTTTTTAAAAATTGAAAAATTCGTTTATGGCTAAATAATTGTAACATATTTGTTGTTGTAAAACAATGCGAAGATCGATATTATTTTACACGATATTGTATATCATAAAATATAGAGGGAAGTGTGCACAAGTTAAAAATATTGCGGAAAAGAATAGGATTTTGAACCCCTTTGAATGTGTGTAGGCCTACCATAGGCATTTTTGATTTTGTTATTAGAAAAAAAAAAAGACAGTTTTGTGTTCTTAACCACTAAAAACGAAAGTATCGAAATCAAAAATGAATTTAATTTGTCAGCAATATTAAGGAAAATTGTTGCAATTACAGTTTTTATTGGAGATGAAGTTTTGATGTCATAATCGCGGGATGTCAGTATATTGGATTAATGTATATTTCGTGACGTGGGCAGAACTTTAAAAACATTTGAAAAATGTAACATACTCATAGTAGGGTAATTCTGTATTTCTAAATTCGCATTTTCTTTAATGTCATTCTTGAGTTGCATATGAAACCTACATTTAGCGACATGAATATGCTGCACGTTCGCAGATAGACGTAGATGCATCTAAATTCATTATGAGGTGACTAAGGCCAAGTGATAACGATTAAGATAATAACTAGAATAACTGTATACTTCTTAGGACAAATTATGAATAGACTCAATATCGTTCTTACTTGTCACAAATGAGATATTAGTTTTCTAATATACATTATATATATATATATATATATATATATTCTCCAGAAGCATGAAAAGAGCTACAAATGCATCTACAACCTCAAGACTTTGATCTCTAATGAAGATTTTAAAGAAGATCGTACCAAGATTTTTACCAACCACTAAAGGAGTGGGTCGAATTCGTTTGCCAAGAACGGAGGTTCAGAAAATACATGGATTATGTATTCTTTATTAGGTTCAATTTAAACATGTACGTCTGTCCGTCTATCGCAATATTTACCATTAGAAGTTCTTGCACATACGTTCAAAATGCGCTAAATTGGTCAAAGGACGCGCCTACGGTATAATATAATATAATATGAGAGCACCTCTGCTTTCTTGGTCTTTTGCTCATAGACTACGTAATAAAGATTTCCGTGGTATACAATAAAATTGGAAAAAATCTATCATCTATAGCCAATACAATAGGATATCGAAATTTAGTTTTTTGGGAACTTTTCTTTAAGACTAAGATGATGGGTATAAAAAATTCAGCACAGCTGAATGTAATTTTCTTACTTGTTTTCTCAATAATGATAATAATCCTTTAAATGCATGCGGCCGCTAATAGTCAGCAAAAAACCGATAATTTTCGATTTTTTCTTATATTTCCTTGAAATTTTACACCTCTCGAAGCACAACTGCAAGCTTAGGCTTCAATTTATCGTTAACAAAAAATTCATGTAAGTTTTGGAAATCAGTCAAAACAGGTCAAACATTTCCAAAAAATCACATATTTACTTCGTATCTTATAATAAAAATTCAGTTTGAGCCGAGTATAAAACTTTTATTATTTTTAATTGCTTTCGCATTCGCATTCGCATTTCAATTTCCGTGCTGCTAAAAACTATTCGATCTTCACATTGATACTTGATATAGTTGCGGTAGCTTAATCAAACATTCGCATTTTCGATTACTTTGATTTTCTGGCTTTGCTAAGTACTTAATTTCGGATTTCGACGCTTTCTATGTATAAGAAAATAGGTTCTTTTCAAAGAGTATCTCCTATTTTCATATGCATTTTTCGAGATGATTTTAAGAGATTCCATTCCGACTTCTTTTGAGAGTCTTTTCAAAGTTTAATTTCTAATATAGATTCAGTACAATACACACATTTCAATAAAATATGCTTCAAAAGTAGCTCAGAATTTTAGTAGGGTAATCAAGAATATTTAAAAGAGACGACAAATTATGATAAGTCGAAAATAATTTCATATTAACGGACAAACATCAACCTGACGTATTTTACAAACAGCATTCAAATCACGATTATCAGCTTTAAACTTTGAATTCCTCAATATTTAAAAAAAAAAAAGGTTTACAATATTTATAAAATTATTGTTAATTTTGCTTAGTCCAACTGAAGATAAGAAGATCTTTCCTCGTCTTTCATTGAACTACTTGCCATAAAACATGATGTCTTGCAAGAGCTAATTCAGAAAATCCGCTCTTCTTCTCATCGACAAGAAAGACCCTTTTAATGATCATGTCTATGATATACTCGACATGTCTATGATATACTCGACATGCAAGTGTGGAGGCTTGTCACTTTGTATGGATATCTAGTCACTGTGGTTTCCATATTAACGAGAAGGGTGATTCTGTATACAAGGGAGGCTTAAACGGATGGTGAGGTTCAAATTGTCAAATATCCTCCTCAAGAAGTAATACGCATCATACGCAAAATCTTACTAAGAGAAAGGAATGCTGAATATCAAAATATTGCACAAACCAAAGCATATCGGCTCTTCTACAAACTTCCTTCAAATCATTTCTTGATTCCTTTTCGTCAATCTGGCAAATTAAGGTTCTTAACAGACTAATTATCAACCACATATTTGACAAATATTATCTTAAACTAATCCGAGCTATTGACAGGATTACATATGTCAACTGCACGACGGTTGAATCGGTTGAGCATCTCATTTTTAGATGCAAAAATTTTGATAACATAAGTCAGTCTTTTGTTATTTTTGCCACATATCGTAGTTTCTTTGATATCATTCGTGCTCGCAAATTTGCAAATCTAAAGGAACTAACTTCTTTTATTAGATCTGTTGACTTTTCTTTTTAATTTACTCTTATTTCTTAAATCCTTAATGAATTTTAATTTTATTCGGTTCTACGTCGTTACTCCTACTTTTATCATTGTCGGTTATCCTACTCCTTTTTATATGCTTTTGACTTTGAACAGAAAGATCACATTTACAGACTCAGCTACACATACAAGTATCTCATCATCATCATCATCATCGTGCCGTTCGGTTAAATAATATCCTGGACTTTTCATCAAATCAAGTTGCTGAAGATATACGCCTACAATTGTAGAAGGCTTCCTAAATTCCTAACTAAGAAATTAAAAAAAAATTAATTGAATTAAATATTTTCATTGTTATTTTGTTTAAAAAATTTTAGACTGTTTGATATGAATCTATGTATGCAGTGTATTGAATTTTTGTTTTAAGCAATGTCGTATCATCATCATTTAAATGGAGGTGCCAGTAGTATTGGAGCAGATTCTGGTACGCAGAGGAGTGGCGGCAGTGGTCCTCCAATGCATGGCGAATATTCTGGCGATGAGCGAGAATCAAGAAGCGGCGGTGATGATCGCAATGATAATAGTGAACTAATAATTCACAATAAGCCGACTTATTTGTTAGAACACTTGGCCACTTTCACTGTTAATAAAGACTCCGGTATTGTTTACCCGGCTGATGGTATGCGTCGTCTGTTGCAATTGGAAAAAACAACCGGTATATGGTCACAGAAAATGCAACTTTGTCTCGATCATCGTTGGGTTCTAATTATGGACTATGAAACAGGGGTAAGTTTGCTTCTGAATATGAATATTAAATTATATTACATTTTTTTTATGATTCTAGAATATTATTGAGAAATTTCCGGCTTCACTTATACAAGAACCAACTGCTTTCACATCCACTGATGCAATGGAACTGTATAATAATATATTAGTATTTATTGTTTCTGGAGGTAATGGGGCACGCTCTGAAATGCATATTTTCCAGGTAATTGTACAGTATTTGTTATTATTGCTGGATTCTTTTGTATTTTCATTTCATGTCCTTTTCTAGTCTCAAAGTGTATCGGCCGTACATCTAGTGGAAGATCTAAAAAATCTACAACGCGGTAATTTTGTTGTGCCACAATCAGAATCAGTTTCGCATAATGCTCACCAAGGTTACAAGCAAGCGAACAATAATAATAACTACTCGGATGCTGCCGGTGTCAACAAACATTCTCGTTCTTCAGATCATAACACGCATGGACATCATTATCCGCAATCTCTGGTTAAAGATCATCCGTACAGTGCCCGTAATGCTACAGCTCTTGATAATGATTTAACTGGCGGAGTTGGTATCGGTGATACGGACTCGGACCATGTAGGTGTTGGTATCAGCTTGAATATGAATGATGAAACTAGTTCAGTTTCAAGTGACAAATATGAACGAGACGTCAACGTCCTAAATCATTGTTTTGACGATATTGAAAAGTTCATAGCCCGTTTGCAACACGCCGCTGCAGCATCTCGAGAATTGGAACGCAGGCGTCGTAATCGTAAATCAAAGAAAAAGGATCCGGGAGAAGGTCTCCTAACTTTGCGCACGAGACCGCCGCACGAAAAGGAATTCATAGATATTTTTGCGAAATTTAAATTGTCTTTCAATCTATTAGCTAAGCTAAAGTCTCATATACATGACCCCAACGCTCCCGAATTGGTTCATTTCTTATTTACGCCATTAGTTTTGATTGTAGAGGCAGCCAATGATACTTATTATGAGTCGCAGTTACCAACGAGAGTAATTAATCCTCTCTTAACACGAGAAGCAGTAAATTTATTAATTAATTGCGTCACAAGCAAGGAAACTGAATTGTGGAGATCATTAGGCGACGCTTGGACAGTGCCACGTGATCAATGGAAAGAGGATGTGGGATCCTATCATCCAGTGTTTCTTGACGGTTGGTCGCCCGATTATTTAATTGTAGACGAGCAAGAACCTGCCACACCACCAACGCTACCAATTGGGGTGGGCAACGCGCGTAGTGCAGACAGCGGACGTGAGTCCACAACTGCTGTGCCGGATTCAAATAACTCAACATCTCTACTACATGATGTTGGTGGATATGACGATTATGATGGAGGCAGCGATAAATATATTTCTAGCCATCCTGCTGAAAATATACGTCGTAGTCCTGGAGTTAATGTGAGCGATTATTTGGCTCGCAATGAAATCAACATGGAACCTATAGAACGGCCCAGTGGTTTAATTGACCATCAACATCAGCGTAATGCAAATCATCAAAACCAAATTGGACCAAACACCCAAATACAACTTATTACCGCTGGTATGCAAAATTTGTACACACGTAATCAACAACGTCTTAACACTTCCACAAAACAAACTCAAGCAACAACTACCGAAGTCATAAATAGCTCAGCAACTGGCGACGATCAAAAGGTAGAACAATGGTTGGATGAGTTGCAAGCTAATGGCGCTAAAATCGTTTTAGTAACATATCCAAGAACGGCTAACAACGATAAGGAATTAAGCGTTGTTCATGGTGAATACTTAGAAGTGAGTCTTGAAAATCTTATGATATGCTTCCGAACTAATTTGGCTTTATGTGTCATTCGCTTCAGTAATTCTAAAAGTAAAACAATTACTTTGAAACAAGCAAAATATGGCGCAGAATGCGTTTGAAGTATAATCCTATTTAAATCTATTTAAGAATTATTTTTGAAAACTTTGGGGCAATATATAGGGATGACAAAGATATGCTGACCTGAAAGGAAAGAGATTCAATAAAGTTTAACTGTACATACCGCTATTCAGGTGACCGTAGTGCTTGCATCTAAACTCGTTAATATAGGGAAAGACTTGTAATATATTGTCTATATTGGTCTACAATTTTTATAATTTTGGATGAGGACGGAATATATAACCTTCATTAGCGTTCGATAGCGGTTTAATCCTGTCTGCTTGCGTTATTGTTAGAAAGCTTGCATAGTTGGAGAATTTTAGCTAGATTTAGAATATAGTTTCAATTAGTGCTTACAGATCAAGATTGGAATTATTTAATATTTGTTAAAATTGGTTGTTTCAATTTAATTTTTGTCTTTTAATTTTATAATTACCATTATCGCTTATTGTCTGTTTTTTTGTTTTTGTAAAATTAATCAAGATTCTTGATGATTCCCGAAAATGGTGGAAAGCTCGTAATATTCATGGACAAATTGCTCATGTGCCTCATACAATAGTTACACCCTTCAATTATGGCGACAATGAAACCAATCGAATGGAACCCTTTTATAACCGCCATCAAACAAACTCGAATTATACGTCGCTAAAATCGGGCAATAATACACATAGGATGGTAAGTTGAAAAATGCGCTATTGTAACTTATTTTCTTCGAATTATTACTTCTATTAAAATTATTTGTAGGAAAATCTCGAAACGCCGGCATCTTCGGGGCGCCTAACATCAAACGATAATACGGAATGGATACGTAGCAAGCAAATGGGAAAGAAGGGAGAATTTCGATATTTTTGACCTAAATTCAATTAATTGCGTTAAACTGGCGCGAAATAATTTATAATTATTTACTTACTTAAGGATGAAAAAACAAATCAAATACACTCGAAAGTTTACCTGTGTATTGCAGGTTACATTTACCTACATATTTTTATATATGAAAAAAACCGAATTTTATAAAATGTTTTAAAGTTATTAAAATTGGAAATTTTTTTTTAATTTATTTTAAATTAACCTTTTTTATGTTTTTAGATCGATTAGTTTATAACTATCATCATGAGTCGATATAATAATTTTTTTTTCCATTTGTAACAGATTTAAAAATGTACTTATATTCTGGTTACTAGATTCGAGGTCGATTTAATTATAAAATTTTTTAAGATGGTATTTGCATAATAAGGCAATAAAACATAAAAAAATATTTACTTCTTTTTTCATAAGGTACTTTAATGTTGATTTTTGGCTTAAAAGCAAGTCACAAAATTTTCTGCATGCTGCTGTTCGCAGTTGTTTTTTACGTAAATGCACACACATACGCAAAGAAATAGTAAATTGAAGTAATAAATAATAAATTAAAATATTTTAAGTTTAAAATATATATTTGATATATA
Source organism: Glossina brevipalpis (assembly GCA_000671755.1). Lineage (NCBI taxonomy): Eukaryota > Metazoa > Arthropoda > Insecta > Diptera > Glossinidae > Glossina > Glossina brevipalpis. The sequence goes on from KK351144.1 coordinate 175,212, forward strand.
TTTAAAACATTTAAATTTTCAAATATCTATACGGCTCGGTATTGAAAGTTAACAAGTCGAACGTCGGGAAATCTCGAGCGGTAGACAAAACAAAAGGAGACGTTACCAACAATTACTGATGAAATTAGGATGAAAAGCTCACAAATATGTGACAAATCTGAAATACGCTATCCTCCCTTGTGTTGTTATCGGCAATTATCTCAAAGCTCCAGTTACGGAATACGTTCTTAATCTAAAAGCGGGAGGAAGTGATATCCAGCGATTTATTTCAACATCATGTTTCTCTCTTTAAACAATAAATATATAATTTAAATTTAATAAAATAAATCATTTAAATATAATAAAAATTTAAGAGTCATAACTGTAAAAAGTCATACAACAGAATGCTGAAATTACAAAATATATTGCTGATGTACACTTTATATTATTTGAGAATATAACGGTTGGATAATGAAGTACTAAAACCTTGAATTTATTATTCAATGCCAAATTTACACGAACAGCTGATTTTGTAATGAAATTAATTCAAAAGAAAAAGGAAGAACACAAAATGCAAATATAAAATTTCAGTGCAATCATCGTTTGTATAAAAAATAATTTATTAATTTTTAAAAAGGGGAAATACCTATTAATTCGAAACAAATCTAAACTTCAATTTGGAAAAAATCTATCGTAGAAACTGCTCAAAATTAATTCCAGCTGAATATAAGTTGCGAAAAGTGAAACAAAAGTAAGTTAATGACGTGTTTAGCAACATAGACTTATGCGTATGCATGCTGAGATATAAAAGTGACATAGATTTCTGAGAAAAAAAAAAATTTAAATGTTTTGAAGGGAAAACATTATTTTCAGAAGAACAGAAAAGTCGGAAAGAATCATTAACCAACAACTTAATTTCATTATGAACATATATGCTTACATGGCGTTTCCGTACATTTATCATCCAATTTTGTATTTTTTAAGCAAATATTTTGGCAAAGGGGAAAAAACACGTACTGGTAAGGTCTACTCGTGCAAATCATTTATATCTACAGTCAGGATGCTTGATTTTTAATTTAATTTTTCATTTTATTTCGATTAATTTCGTTGAGCCCGGTTAAACATAAAGTGTCACCATGAATTTTTGATTCCGTCACTGATCAGCCTTTGCAGGTTTGTCGAAAACCCTTTATGACTTTTTTTTTAAGTCAGAGCATTCCTGTGCGGGATTTCAGTTTTATCAGATTTACGACTAAAAGGAAACTAAAAGTTCTGCTTTCCAGAAATTGATACATGTTTCTATCCAAAATTTAGTGCTATTGTTCGAATCTTTTCATTCTTCCTGGATGCCGAATCGCCATTAGCAGAAAAGTTTCTAAGCTTGGATGAAAGGCATCATCTAATATTCAATGTGTTTTAGTATCGTCTTGTAGTCGTGAATTAATAATTATCCACAATCGCGATGTTAGGACAGAATACGCTTCGAAAACGATAACCATTGATAATATTGAAACAAATATATCAAAATGAAATGTGAATTAAAAAGAAGTAATTTCAAGTGTCCCTTATATAATTTATATGTGTTTATATTAATTTTGTATATTATTTCGTAGATCGCCTACAGATTTAATTTTACGCTTTGAGATTTCTTTACCTTTTTTTTCAGAAATGGAAAAAGAAATGGAATTTAAATTTGCACTGCTAAATCGTAAGACAGACTTATATCTCTATCAAACTGAGGAATTTTCGTCTGACGGTGATGAAAAGGAAAGCATTAGTGTTGAAATGGGCACTCCAGTGAAGATATTTCCACTAAAAAGTGCAAAGAATAAAAATATGAGTATTGTACAGATTCTTGATTATGTAAATAAGGTTCCGATCTATGAAAATTTATTTGAGTGTCCAACGAACAATTTAAATAGAGTTAATAAATTTTTGTGGCCGTTTGTAATTGCTATTGTGGAGCCTGATCATCGAATGTTTTTGGTGAAAGAGGAGCAGCATGGTAATTGGCTTACTTCGTTAAAGGTCAAAGATTTTGTGACTGTACCTGGACAATTATTTAATATGCCACATAAGCGGTATGAATGTATTGTTCGCTATATTGGACCTGTGCAGGAATTATATCCAGTTGGCTACTTTTTTGGATTAGAAATATTGGTATGTTAAATAAAAAAAAAAACGAAATTAATTTAAAACAAATAAAAAAGTTATATTCGGCTGTACCGAATCTTTTATATTCACCAACCTTATCTCAAAAAAAGGGTGAAGAACTAAATTGTCATAGATGGGAGTGGCAATGAAAGAACTTCCAATGTTTCTGCCAAATTTGAAAGTGATATCTATACTTTTGTGGTTAGGAGAATGTGTGCGCCAGACATTACACATACAGGCGGATAGACGAACTAGCTTAAAACAATTCTAAATATGATGCTGATGAAGAATGTATATATTTTGTGGGTTCTCCGAAGTTTCCTTTTGGTAGTTACAAACCAAATGACAAAATGAAATATGCTCTTCACCTTCGGTAGCAGGTATAAAAAAGGATAACGAATTTCCGACACCCATCCCCCCTATCTTTTAAATATATGAAACATTTTGTTTTTGGATTGTCTCAAACTATGCAAATTTTAAACCACGGCTACGGATTAATCGGCGGCATTTAAAAGTGTAGTTAAAATTGGCTCATAGCATTTGAAAAGTAATTCTAAAAATGGTGTTCGCTATTACTTTTATTTGCTTTCATTCTTCATTGGATTTGTTTTGTTTTAAAACAATCCCGAACAACAAATGTTCAATAAAATTAATTTCAATTTTAAATTTTAAAAAAGAATCTGACCGGCTACCTTTTGCATCTAATTTCTTTTCACCTAATATATTCGTAAATTAAATTTTTTCTATTTTTCAATTCATAGAATGAAACTCTTTCACCTCAAGCAGAGAAAATACCATTTTCAGCAAATTATTTGCACGTTGAACCAAGGTATTCCATCATTACTACAGCGAATTGGATTCACCCACTGTCGAGTGATTTAAGGAAAAAAGTTACAATTCCTTCATGTGAATTTATTACAGATACAATTAGCAAAGTAAAATCAGTTATTGAAAATAACGCTAATGCATCGTCATTGAAAAGAGAAAAAAAGACCAAACAGAAAGAGCCTACCGCACAGTTTTACGATACACCCGACTGTTTTGCTAACACCAACAGTAATGAGAGAGACCGAAAACATAATGAATTTGTATCGGATAATGGCGAAAGCAGAGAGACGAATGTTCAAAATTTTGAGCGTCGTAAGAGTTCAGTTCAAACTCAAACCAAACCGCCAACCAGTATACTCAAGAATAAACGTAGTACCTCAGGGGTCCGTAACAAGGAACGGAATATAAAATCAAACTCGCATATGAACTCAGGAGATCGCGAAATTTTTGTCATTGATAACGAAGAATGTAGCACACATGAGCCTGTTTATCTCATTCCAAAGGAAGTTGATTTTGCTGAATTATTGGGTACTTCTTGGCCAAAAAATGCAGGTGGTTTTGCTTCGATTTTAGATCGATCTACCAATAATAAATTGTTACGTGGTGGGCAAGAAAAATTATATTCAAATGAAGCTATTCGAACTGCGTCTACCAAAAATGATATAGAAAATGACAACGAAAATAAGCTTATAAGTGTGGCAACAACTGTTAAGGACAATGATTCAAAAATTCAAAGTAAGTTCTTATTCATTTCTATTCTTCAAAAGCATATAAGTGAAATTAATTTATGATGCATTTAAAATTATTTTGAATTAAGGTAATAAGTTTGACAATGAGGTTGATATTAAATAAATGTTTTGCTCACTTGAACAATGTAAAAAAAGAAGGAAAATTTAACACAAATACTAAGCAAAGACAATTTTGATTTTAAGAAAACAACTAAGATTCTATTATTATCTCAGATTTTAAACTTATCTTAACACGATAAAAACCAGTTGAAGTAGGAAAGCAATTTTTGACCTTATGACCTCCTACAATAATTATATAAATATGTAAAAAACAAATGTTAATAATTTCTTAATTGGTTTTGGATTACGATGCATTTCAGTTAAATCATTTCAAACTTTGATTGTAGGTTCCCTTTCTGTTGAATTTCCAGTCTATTTTTTCGTGGCTTACTCTTATCAATTTCTTTCTCTTCTTTCTTGTTTCTCTTGTTTCTATATTTCTTTTTCAACTTCTTCACTTCCAGTTTCCATTCTCGTTTTGCCAATGTCTAGCTTTCATAATATAATTATTTGGTCGACTTTCTAAGTCTATATAGAATTTATCTTTCTTGGAATTTTCTTTCCTTTTCATATACTACAGTTTGGCATCTAAATGGTTGAAAGAGCGCATGCTGTTTTTCTAATCACACATCACATGGTGTTACGCCTTTTAAAATTTATTATAAGCGCTCGTTTTCCCCGGTATGACCCAATGTGCGACATTCCAGTGCTTTCTAATATGGCCCGTTGCCATTCCAAAAGACGTCCTATTCGCTCTTTCAGTTTCACCTTTCTGATGATTCTAGTTTAACAAAAAAAATTAAAAAATTTCGAAAAATCAAATCTATTATCAAGAACATAGAGTAACGGAACATAATAATCAAATGCTACGCTCATGGCGACTGAAGAGTACAAAATATATATTTTTAGAAATTTTTACTAATTGTGTGTCTATACTACGAAATAATTAAGAGAAATCAATTTTTCTTCTATTCAAGTCATACACTCTGCAAACGATTACTTTTCCTTTTAGATATAATGAGAAAAATACATTGATTTTTTTCTTATTATATTCGAATTTTTCTTGCGATTTGGTTCGTAATTAACAATTCAGGTGTGAGTACACCGGGTACCGGTGCTTTAAAAAAAAATTCATTGAGTGCAATTATAATACCGGAGGACGCTGCCGTCCTTATTTGCATTTGCAAAATGGAATTTGATCGAGCCTCTACACTCTCTCCAAATGAGCCATCTCTCTACAAGTACATACCTCTGACTGTTTTAGAGTTATTTACATCGATCCCCGTGGATTATGGTTGTGGTTCAAGTCATTCAGGTTATTATTACTCTGCCTGGGATTGCTTTGAAATTTTTTAATTTTTTCCTTTTTTTTTTTTTTTTTTTTTAAATCTTTACGAGACACTAAACTTAATGTAGCAAATTTTATATTATTCTGTTTAAATGCTTTCATGAATTACATATATTTTTACTATCATTAATAGATGCATGGAATTTCAATATTGATCATCCATCATTGGATACGGTGCCTGGAACATCTTTTTGTATTGGTACGTTAGTTAAAGTAGATATGGCAAACAGTGGTGAGCCTCTATACGGTGTAATACGTTGGATTGGTGTACCTCCCGGAATGACAACTATTAAAGTGGGTGTGGAAACGGAAGAAGAAAATGAAGATCGCAATTTTCCAGAAAATAGTAGCGCCTGCGATACGTATGCATATGTAATTTTTCTTTTATATATAACAATATTTATATATATTTTGTTTGCATTTTTTCCTTTTGCTTAAGATTTTTTAAAACTTTTGAGCACCGAGGTATATTTGTTAGTCCAGAGCAATGTAAAATTGATCATCGTTACGGTGGTGCAGATACTTGTAATATAATCGCGAAAAACTCCAGTAGTGATATTGAAATAGAAAATGGGACAGTTGATAATGCTGCAATGTTCGGAAAAAAGGATAGCCCAATTGTGCCAGGAGCGGTTGCACCTTTAAGTAAGTGAAACGTTCATTATTGATGAGAATAAAAGTTTCATACAAATATGTTTAGAATATAGAAAAATCGAAGTGCAGAAAAAGTGAAGATTTTGTGTACTTCATGTTCCCTTTTTATCTGAAATAATGCACTCATCCTTCCGTTTATAACAGTCAGAAATAATTATCAGAGATTCCGCTACAAATATATGTTGGGTATAAGTGCTACCATATGTACGCGTTCGCTCTTGTTCTTGTCTGTTGTTTAAAAGACAAAATGTTAAAAATTGTCATGCATATTCGGTTAGCTGGTCGTCAAGGTTCAAAGCACCCGCACAATCAGCATAGGAAAAAAACGATGAAAACTTTTCAAACTTCAAGTCAGGGCAGAATGCAATTTGCTTATAAATGTGGCCGGAAAAGGGGATTAAAATTTAACTAACAACCTGAAAAAGATGTTGAAATAAAACTATGTCGAATATTTTGTAGGTCAGTCCATAACGCTAATGTAAAAAAAGCTAAGATCGAAAAGGCTCTTTTAACAAAAAATGTGACGAAGCATCTCATAATTTAAAACAAAAAAATAATTCCATAGATTCATTTATAAATTTATTTTAAATTAATAAATTTATTCGATGGGCACCAGAGTGATTCGTCTTAGAGCGAATATAACTTTGCTAAGAAAGTATAAAGACTCATTAAATTCTCTAAAAAAGTAATATCAAATATCGTATACTCGTAAACTATTAATTATTTTTTCTGTACTTCTTAACTTTCACTTTACGATTCATTATATTCCTTAGAATGCTTGAGCTTGGAGTGCTTGGAACAGTTGTGTGGCAAATTTAAAGGTATCCAAGGACATCACAACTCTTGTTATTTGGATGTAACACTTTTCTCTATGTTTACGTTTACATCGGTATTTGACGCTATACTCTTTCGTGCGCGCGAGTCTCAAGTTTGTACATATTAAAAATGGAATTTGAATCAAAGAGCATCGGGAACTAATCAATTAAATAAACAATTAAAAGAAGCGATTCACATAATTGGGAAACTTTTCGTTTTTTATCTTGATTGGTGTCCGCAACTGATTTCAACTTCACATAAAAGTAGTTTTTCAAAATTTGCAAATTTAGTAGTAAAAAATGAATTTTTTATATCCATATCATCGAAAAAATCGTTTATACTCACTTTGTCAAAATGTTTGCAACGCCTAGAAGAAAGCATCAGAACCCATATAAAGTACATATACTTTTGTTCAGCATTGAAATCGAATGAATCGATTTAGACATGTCCGTCTGGATTGGTACTAAATTTGAGCCAAATCGCTCAAAGATTACGCCTACAATGCACAGTAAATAATATCTCTGCTTTCTGGGTTTTATGCTTATTACATAATAAAAATTTCCATGAATATTTTATAAAAATGGAGAAAACCAACCACACCCACCCAGTATTCTAAAGTACTGAAATTTAGTCTGCTTTGTTTAAAAAGGAAGTGGTGGGTATAAAACATTATTACAGTTAGACTCAATTTATTTACCCGTTTACGTATAAAAAAAGATCGAGCAGAAGAATATACATTTAATATTTTCTCTTTTAAAGGAGACTTGTTGTTTGGACGCATTGAAAATGTTACAAGATGTTCTCGCAAACTTTGAGCTTGCAAATATGAATTTGAGTTTGCCGAGTATTTACGATGTTCTTTCGTAATAAATACTATCGAAAAATTTCGTTTATTAATCGTCGCGTGAGCTTGAATTGATTAATTCCGAATGTTTTTTTTACTTATATAACTATTTATAAAATTGTTATCCTTTTTATTTTCTGAATCTTTTTTTTTGTCAATTTTAGGATATCAAAAACTATACTGAAGTGCAGACAGTCTTGCGAGAAGAAATTGTAAACCCTCTACGCAGACACACGTTTGTGCGTGCTGATCGAGTCATGAAATTACGAAAATTATTAGAGAAACTTAGTTCAGTAAGCGGCTTAACTAGTGAGGAGAAAGATCCCGAAGAATTTTTAAATTGTTTATTAGCTCAAATTATGAGAGCCGAACCATTTTTAAAGGTAAAGAAAAAAAAAAACTAGAGAAAAATTGAATAAATTAAGTAATTCAAGCAATGAAAACAACGAGGGGGG
>KK351144.1:194827-206312 GCA_000671755.1 Glossina brevipalpis
AAAAGAAAAATATTTAATAAAATAATTTAATATTTAATTAATAAATCCTCTTAGATTTCTTGTCTATTTATTATCGATACTGCTGTACCGCATCTGCCGTATGCAATATGCACTTAATTTAACTCAATCATAAATTTTATTAAAAATCATTGAACTGTTTCTAATAGAGAATGAAATGCTTTGTGCCTGAATTACTGTTGGATTTTGTTCTTTTTTTTTTATGAATTAAAGCAAAAATTTATGTGTGAATTCTACCCTACGTATGACAAAAACTTAATACACAAAAATATGAAAGAGTTCCTCATACGTCATGTAAAGCAATATTACTATTGTTTGCGTTCTCTGATGCATGCAAGCGTAAGTAAATGCATATGTATTGTAAATGCTTATAAGTAAGAATGATACCATGTATGTGTGTGTATATGTGTTTATGTATATCTATCTAACCGTGCGTGTTCTATAGGTTTATTGCATATAACACATGTTTGCCATTGTGCCGCTTTTGAACGTTCACGTGCGGGCTTGTATGCAATTGTATAGCATTATGTGTGTGTGTGTGTGTGTGTGTGTGTAGTATTAGCATTCGTATATTAGAATGCGCGCGTATCTGTGTTAATATCAACACAATGAAGTTTCCGTTTGAAAAAATCTAATCTTCGCACCAAACAGGATTAATTGTGTTAGCAAACGAATCAATAAGAAAGAAAAAACAAAAGTTAAAAAATAAAACAAAAAGTAAAAATATAAGTGAGCACATTTGCCACGCTCTCTACTTTATCCTGTTTCCTTGACAATTACTTATATGCAATAAGTTCTTGTAAGGCTATCAAGCACGTAATTTTTTTAAGTTCGAGATTCGATGAGTTTCTTTTTTTAAAAAGAATTTATTGAAAGAAGCATGTAAGTGTGAGAAACGTCAGGCATTTGAATCACAGAATTTGTTAAATATAAATTAAATGCCAAATACGTGTTTGGTGGAAGAAAATCACCGTGCATCCGAATCTTCTATTTCTAACTGGTCCCAGCTATAAACGTCGTGCTTAGCGGCATAATGTTTTCGGACTGTAAGAGGAAAGCTTGGAATTTGCACTTCTATTTATATGTGTGACTTTTCTTTCTGATAAGTTTCTGCGATTTTGGTCATAATAACTCTACAAGTTATCTGTGAGTATTTGAGATAGTACTTGATCTGAGTGCACTATGGCGCAGCTAACCAGTGTCGATGGGTTTCCAAGTATGCACAATATTCCTTAAAATGAAGTTTTCGTTCCCGAGAAGTACAGAAACTCTTAAGGCGAAAAGTAAAACTTTCGGGGGTCAGGTGCTCGAATGAGGAGACTCTCTGTACTATGTTGAGTGCGTCAACAAACTTAGACAATGCATTGTTGACTGACCACTAGTGCGGCCCTTCGAAGAATATCGTGATGATTGTTGGGAGATGAGCTGGATTTAAATAACCCTCTGGACCAAAGGGAAACTCCGGACTGTACCCAGTGAGTGTTTGTTCTGGTACCTTGGAAATTGCGAAAGCCCATTGGAATTACTCCAAAGCCCGAAGGACCCCGACTAACGTTCGCGAAAAATAACCCAGTGTTTAAGCAATACGCGAGATGACATAGCTGGTGTTCACGTAAAACCAATAATAGAGATATGTCCGACGAGCAAAAGAAGAAAATTGTTTATGATGTTTAATCGTTTTTGGATATGATTGGCGACGAGTGGAATGGAATGACCGATTGTGGACTACTACTATTAAGTATCGATTAATCTTTGATCTATTATGAATTATCATAGAGTCGAAAGCCAGCTTCTGAATGATGGCATCCCGCTCAGTCCCCATCCGGGAATCGAAGATGTTAAAATTACATTCAAAAAAATTATGATAACTGTGTTCTGCAAGAAAGATACGATTGTTGAATGCAATTTTCTTCGAAGGAGTCTATTTATAAATTTGGGTCAAGAAAATTGTAGCATATAAAGCCTTTTGACGCCTGCACATGTACTTGACATTTAACTTGTATATCTGTGTTTTTATATCAGCATTCAACTTAAACCATTTTTGTTATGTTCATCGTTTCGTTTATTTGACGGTCTGTGTTTTTTAATTTTCTAAGCAAATAATTGCAAAAAAATTTTGTTAAATGTTGAAAATTTTAATTTTTTTGAATTTTAAATTATTCTTTTATTTGACCTCATTGCCTTTTCGAGGGGAGTAAAGGCGCTTTAAATATGATTAATAGTCTGCAAAGTAACTTAAGCTTAAGTTGAAGAGAATTAAAATTTCTTAACTGATAGTGGGATGCATATCAAAGAATTATCTTTTCTGCTTTTCGATGTGTTGTTCTTATTCGATAAACTAATTCCTTTGGTTCCTCGTAGTGAAGGCTTTATTCATAACGTAAAAGGATTTAAAATTTTTGGCAAAAATTCCAAATCAATTAACAGAATAATACAGTTTTTTAGTTGTCCTTTATATCTTTGGTTCATAATTATTTGAATTGAAAATGTGTAGAGATTTAATATTTTAGACGGTTCATTGGAAAAAACTGTGCCTTCAAAGTAAAGAATGTATTCAAAACTAGCGTAGACTTTACTCGCTAAATTGCTTGCAAAAGTTTCGTTCATGTTAACATCGTTCCTTACCTTAGCATAATATATCGACTGTGGTTTGATAATATATGGCAACAATGGCAAATCTAATGTAAATATTTTGAAACGCCTTCATCAGCAAATAGTCAGAGCCAATGCATGTGCTTTCGGCAACATAATCAGCAAGTTTCAACTTTAGAAAATAGGTTCTATGAGTTGAAAGTCAAGATCATAACAAAATCGCTCAACTCTAATAATTCGATACTTGCCGAAGATGTTAAAAAAACGATTGTTTAAAGCGATTGACTGAAAGATTTCAATCTGCACTAAACCTCTGCATATATGTTGCAAAAGAGTTTATCATCCCTTTAAGCATTTCTCGAAAATTTTGTATGAAACCACCGAGGACCACAGAAGTCAACTTTTACTTTCAACTCTCAACTTACAAAAGGGAAATTAAGCCAAATCTGGCCTTTAGGGAATTGATCGCTGAGAATACCCAATCGTTGGAGAATAATGGTTGACATCTTCTTTTTACAGGCCGACTGTTTCCTGCCTACAGCGTATGTCCAGATTAATCATATCCCACATGAAAACCCTTTAACATTTACAATCGAGGCTAGAGCTATTTTTCAAGCTGTCGAACGGGCTTCCAAAACCAAACACAAAACGTTTATAAGTTTTGTCGGTTATAAAAGCTACTCAAAACCCCCTAAATTCAAGCTGGAACACTATTAACAATAAAAGGATTACCATTATCATTTACGGAGAAAAAATTTAATTTTTTTGTGGCTAACGAATCGTACTGCGCCTCCTGGGAAATAAGTGAGCAGATCGAGCAACCAAATCAACTGCTTCGGTACAATTAATTACGAACGTAAATCTTCAAACGTTGATCTTCAAAAATATATTAGAAAAAAAATAAAAAAATAAAAAGAAAATTAATGAGAAAAGTCGTTAGTACTACCATTCACACTAATCTCATCTTAATCTTAATCACGTTGCACCATTATATCCAATTAACGCTGAAGAAATCAAGATCAAAACATTTACAAGAATTCTCCTCGTTCATTCAACAAACTATTCTTAAGAAATCTAGTCTGGAAATTTGCAATTGTGGACATAATCTTACGATTAAACATACACATGATAGGGGGAAAGTATATACAAAAGCCTTGATACGGGAAAATGAGGACGTGGGTCTTGAGAAATCTAAATCAACAGGGAAAGCTTTGCGAATCTTATTCTTTACAACTGGTTCCATGCTTTTGATTTACATGGGCGTTTTACGGAATTGCAAGAATATAAATTCCATTTAATTTTACCGTAAGAACTATAAATTAATTGAGGCGATAAAAACATAACATAATTCTCTACCATTCAGTTTTAATTTACAGTTATTGAGTCCATAATATCGATTAGAGAAAACATGCAAGTGTCGTAGTGAATTTATATAGGAATGTAATTATCTGAGAGCTTTTGTACTTGCTTTTGTATCTGATCCACAATTTCTCTCACCTGATACTTAATTTTTCATGAACTCAATTTTCAGTGAACACAAATTTGTCCGCTTTGCATAAAAATTTTAAAGTTAAGCCCCTTATGACGAATTATACATCAGCTAATAAGATAATGTAGATCGTGGAATTCCCTAATTTTTCTTCTGGCGATATTTGATTCATAGACGTTTGGCCTATGGTCGCTTTGCAATAACCACGAATTTAATAACAATTTTAAGTGTCTCCATTAGTATTTACTTAGGGACTAAGTGAAACGTTGTTCCTTTGTTTTCACGTAATCTCCATCAGCATATCAGCATTTTGAGTATTTCTAAATGGTACCTAATCGCGAGGTTTCGACAATAGACAATAATAAACAAGATGTTGTAGCATTAAACACAATTTAAGATTCTTATATTAAACAATCCTCTTCTAAACATTAAAGTCCAGTAGAGAATTGAAGACGAAGAACCCTTTCTACGAAGTGTTCGCTGGCCTTAAACACCAATAATACTACCAGTTTAGTGAAATGTTCACTAGTAAGGACACCCTTCCGCTACTACCCAAAATATTAGGGATTTTTGGAATATATAGAACGATTACAATTAACTTTAGTGGGAGCTTTGCCTTGAAGCTTTGTCCGGACGCTTTGACTCCCCTGCCGTATCTATATTGTACACAATTTAACTTCCCACCCTGTGCATTATCTTGCTACAATTTGACTCTAACGAAACCTTTATCAGGGCGCTTCAATTTCTGAAGTACCTCGGGTGAATAGCTTACTAAGAGGAATGGTCCGTAAATGTAAGTTAGCTAAGCGCGCCATGTTTCGATTCAATATCCAAAGAGAAAAAGTTGGCATATTCTGATTCTCCATCAAAACGGAATCTTTGTTGTAGAGTTCTCCTTTAAACGTTTTTACCATCCTTGGCTAATATTCAGTTAATAAGACATATAGGTCTTAAAACAATATTAAGTTTAACCAAAGATATTTTGTAAGGTATTCCCGCTGTTATTTTCTATTTTTTATACCCACCACCGAGGGTGAAGAGTATATTTCATTTTGTCATTTGGTTTGTAACTACCGAAAGGAAACTTCGGAGACCCGACAAAGTATATATATTCTTGATCAGTATCAAATTTAGAATCAATTTAAGCATGTCCGTCTGTCCGTCTGTTTAATGTCTGTGGCAAACATTCGCCTGGTCGTAAAAATGAACATATCGGCTTCAAATTTGGTAGAGACATTGGAAATTCTTTCACTACCACGCCCACCTATTACAATGTAGTTTTTTCCCCTTCTTTTAAGATAAAGGTGGTGGATGCAGAAGTTTCGACACAGCCGAATGTATAATTTTCCTACTTCTTTAATTTGAATACCAATTTGCATTGTGGTGGAAAATCTAAATTGTTGATTGGCTTTGTCCATAATGTCTACGTTGACAATCCTGCATTTGAAATTTATGAATACTTTTTCTAACGATTGCATTTCTAAGTTGTGTCAATTTCTTAACGAAATGACGCTTTTTAAATCATGAGTTGTAAATATATAACTCTAAAGAAAATGTTTTAATCGCATGGTCTTAAATCGCGTGATTTGAGCGAATGATGGAAATCTGGATTTCTTTAAATTATTCCCTTGTCGAACTTTGGTGACGATAAGCTTGTTATGGTTCAGTTTATATCGTCGTGGGGAAAACAAAGGTCGCTTACATTCAGTTCATCCAAATTGGGTCGTATAAAAGCAATAATTAAATTTAGAAAAAGCCCACCCCTCACTTTAACGACTGATTCGCGATCACATAAAAAGAAGAAAAATGCTCTATGATACTACTACGTCATAATATCCATTAAATTTCCTGTGGCTTCCTAAAGAGAAGGTAATTCTGCGCGAGTGCCACAGGAATCGTTTATCCACTGCGTAGAACATAGGCTTCATCAGAAAAGTATGTCCGTTTTCATAAAAGGTTGAGATAACTCAAGCGCGTTATTATGTACTGTGTATAGATAGATCAGTGATTATATATAACAGATGTTTGTCATTTCATCTATTAAAATGTTTTAAAAATGCTATCATAAATTATTATGAAAATTAAAAAAATTCGAGCACCCCCATAAGAAACGACATTAAATCCTTCAGTTCGACCGGTGTTCGATACTGTATGGACCCATAAAACTCGAAAGGCTTTTGGAACTAAAATGTTCTACTTTCTTTATGTAATTAAACTTTAAATTCAAAAATGAATTTTGAAAATTCTGTGCTTTGTTTTTCCACAACATTTTCAAATATCGACATCAATGGATGAGGGTGCCAGCGTCAAACGAAAGGAATTTCAAAAATTCTTGAGAAAGACTTTATTGAGAGAAAACATAAAATATTATTTCATTCCCTATACTAACATTATCGAATATTCAGTGCTTAGAGCTCTTTTATATATCATATATTGATTTCCTTAAGTAAACGATCCAGATCGGTCAAGCAAAACGCGTTATGGAATTTATTTCTTCTTGAATGAATACCTTTAAGAGGGCACTTATGTACTAAACTAAGTAGTTGAGAGTATAAAAGGCGGTCTATATTTGTGTAAATCTTTCTTGCAATTGTTAAAGCTTAACCTACTAAAACAAACAAAAAAAAAAAAAAAAATAAAAATAAAATATTCACAAATAACTTGAAATTTTCAAATCGTCGCCAAAAACGTAAAAGTTATTCAAGAATGAAGAGCTTTACGAATTGCAAATTTTGTTTTTACTTTCAAATGGAAATGAAAAATGAATGACATACGTACATATACAAACATACACATACATATATGTACGTATGTATGTATATATTATACATGCATACGTATAATTGCATAAGAGACTATGAGTTACAAAAAGGAAAAAAAAAAAAAAGAAAAGCAAAAAACAAGAAAGAAAAAAAGAAAATATAAAAAACAAGAACAAGCAGGTAGAAGAGCTCTTATCGTTACTAAAATACTTAGAACGCTTTTACCATTAGAACTATTACGATGATGATGACGATGATCATAATGTTTGTTATAACGACAGAGATTAGGAGTCGCTTGTCATTGTCGTGTTGTTTTGGTCGGTTAGTGGCTGAAAAATTCATTATAAATTCAGCAGGGTATGTTGTGCAGCGTTGCAAGTCTAGCGTATATATCGAGGTAAACACGCTAATGTTAATGTAATAATATAATGCTCGATGACGAAGGCGGCAGTCTTGCCTTGGGAATGACAGTTGCGTTGCTAAAATGCATTCAATGTTAGGTCCAAGGTAAAATGTGAAATAGACTTTGCCAAAATTTTTTTCTTCTTATTTTTGTTGTTTTTTTTTTTTCGCATTTTTTTGCATTTTCACTTCTAACATAATTTAGGTAATAAACGATAAGATTTTTTGTTTTTAATTTCATCATTATAAGATGTGAATATGTGGATATGCTAGGTTTGTGATATGACATAAGTGCATTAGTAAAATCTCAAAATGTGTAAACATTCTGAGAAGACTTACGTATGTTTCCTTTTATCGTCCATTTTATATGGTGTTGCAATCTTACGAAAGATAAAATTGAACAAAAAAAAAGCCAGTGATTGACATTTAGATTCTCAGTCATTTGCTTGTAGATGAAATTTGGCTCGTTATCCATCCACTAAACATGACTGCTGCAGTCAATAGGTATAATAAAAAGTTTCTGCTGTTTTCTTTTAAAAATTAGGAAATTATTATGAATGAATGATACTTTACCTTTTCATCAAACTATTGTCCTTTATGTCAGTTGCTACACATCTTCCATCTTTGAATGGTATAAGGAAAAGACAACTGGTCTTTTGATAATGTCCACAAAAAGAATCCTCTTGTTCAGTATTGTTTGTAAGAATGAAGGTCTCACTCGACGGTAAATAATCGATTTTAAACAATGTTAACCAAGATGAGTGGCGTCCACAGTTAACAGCGGGGATAGCGGAGAATATTCTAGTTTAGTGTTATTAAAATTTCTTAGGCTTGTTTTGCTATATGGATTCGAATTTAGTTGTTGTGCTGAAAACTCACGAAATCCTAACTTTTGATATGTTCGGTCGGTTTTTCATACCATTTTCATCATTTATTGTTGGTAGATGATTCCATTTAATTGCAACAAACTAGAATATATTGTACTTGGCTGATCGCCTCAAAAAACATCATTATGAATATTCAGTTTTATTGTCCATGTTATGGTTTAGCATTACAGCATTTCCTTCGATTTAAGTAGAAAAAGCAACGCTTCTCGTTTCTCGCTTTTGGTTTTTCTTTTCTTTTTTCTTTGTGGCACAGATCTTGCCATATTTAAAATTCTCAAAACTACCTTGAGTACATTTCAGTCGAATAATTTATGCTGTTTCATAAAGTTTAGATATATAGTGGTGCTATATAAAAAAAGCTCACTGTTTAAGATAAATTAAGATTGTCTCTTAGAAAATCCGGTAATAACTTACTTATACGTATATAAATTCTATTTTGTTTTCCAAGAGACTAAAGAACAAAATATCAGCGAGTTTTAGGTAAAAATTGCATAAAATATATATTATATGAATGCTTGAAAAAAAAATTTTATCACCAGCTTCTCCAGGCAAAAGTGATAAAGTAATGGGAAATACCAGTGTAAATAAGGACTGAATTCGAAAGCTTTAATCTTCCGCTACCAAAAACAACAATTTTCCATTCAGTTTTATTGAAATATTCAGCGTATACCAGCCACTAATCACGGAACGTTCAAAATTATATTTTCTACATTCATTGTCGACATTCATTTTCAAGATTCATAATTTGAAGAAGTTGAAGCTGTCGAAGTTAATAAAAAACTTTTAGACACTTATGGTGATGCTGCTCTATCATATCCCAATTGTCGCTTTGGGTTTCAACAGTGGTGACTACGGCGTCAAAGACCAAGAATTGCCTTGAGGATTAAAAAAATTTCGAAAATCACGGAAATTTAGATAAAACCCTCAAAGGGTCTCCGAGCAGCTTAAAAGTTGATGAATTTATATGCGATGATGACGTTTATATGCGATTAGAAAATCCCCAGTTTCGGTCACATTTTGCAAAAGTGGTCAAGTATACATTGTTACAGCTCGAAAGGGGAAGTGCTGCGTATTCACCAGGTATACCGCCTTCTGATTGCCACTTGCTTAAATCGATGCATGGCATTGGCTAAGCTGGCCCGCAGTGCCACAATGTTGAAGAGCTGCGAATAAAGGTTGATTCATAGATACCCATAAAAGATTATGAGTTCTTCCGGCATGGTATCGTCACGCNATATATATATATATATATATATATATATATATAGAACGTGTGTCTTGCTCTTGTTTAAAGCCACCAAGAGATAGTGCGTGCTCTTACATTCAACCACACTTACGATGGTAAATTAAGAGATTATAAACATCGCTTTCTTGTGTAATTTTAAAGTCTAAATGCTTATCCTAATCTATATAAGTAATTTTGTGTTCTGTTCGCGCATTTTGATTAATTTGAAAAGTCAAGCAACACTCAAAATCCTTGCTAACGAAACGTTATATTATTATATTCGTATATGTGTTACACTTAGCATACATAAGAGAGAACCCATATATGCGTGTATATGTGTGTGTAAAAGTTTCATAATAAAGATTCTTTCTCGGATGCGGAACTGTTAGTGTTATCAGTGACATGCGAATAGTGCTAAACGAAAAATAACAAAAAAAAAAAAAAGAAAAAATAGAAAAAAAAAGTAAAACTACAAAGCAATGAATTCATGCACAACTATATACAAGCACGTGTGTCAATAAAGAAAACAAACTGTTAATATTCGGGCGCCAATTTGTTCTATGTTATGTTTGTTTACATTTTATTATTACTTTTATTTAATTAAAATGCTGAAAAATACTTTTCAAAAAAATTTGAATAGAATTAAGTAAAAAGAAATTATTTTCGTGTATATTTCGTGTTTTGTTCTTTTCATAAAAAAAAAGGGAAAAATATTTTATTAATAATTTCCGCTTCTTTTCTTCATTATCTTTTTATCTTTCATTTTTTATAAGTTTTTACTTATGTTTTATATAATTAAATTCTATTCAATTTGTTTTTTTTTTTTAATTCAAATCTTTAACAAAATTTAATAAAAAAAAAGAAAAATATTTAATAAAATAATTTAATATTTAATTAATAAATCCTCTTAGATTTCTTGTCTATTTATTATCGATACTGCTGTACCGCATCTGCCGTATGCAATATGCACTTAATTTAACTCAATCATAAATTTTATTAAAAATCATTGAACTGTTTCTAATAGAGAATGAAATGCTTTGTGCCTGAATTACTGTTGGATTTTGTTCTTTTTTTTTTATGAATTAAAGCAAAAATTTATGTGTGAATTCTACCCTACGTATGACAAAAACTTAATACACAAAAATATGAAAGAGTTCCTCATACGTCATGTAAAGCAATATTACTATTGTTTGCGTTCTCTGATGCATGCAAGCGTAAGTAAATGCATATGTATTGTAAATGCTTATAAGTAAGAATGATACCATGTATGTGTGTGTATATGTGTTTATGTATATCTATCTAACCGTGCGTGTTCTATAGGTTTATTGCATATAACACATGTTTGCCATTGTGCCGCTTTTGAACGTTCACGTGCGGGCTTGTATGCAATTGTATAGCATTATGTGTGTGTGTGTGTGTGTGTGTGTGTAGTATTAGCATTCGTATATTAGAATGCGCGCGTATCTGTGTTAATATCAACACAATGAAGTTTCCGTTTGAAAAAATCTAATCTTCGCACCAAACAGGATTAATTGTGTTAGCAAACGAATCAATAAGAAAGAAAAAACAAAAGTTAAAAAATAAAACAAAAAGTAAAAATATAAGTGAGCACATTTGCCACGCTCTCTACTTTATCCTGTTTCCTTGACAATTACTTATATGCAATAAGTTCTTGTAAGGCTATCAAGCACGTAATTTTTTTAAGTTCGAGATTCGATGAGTTTCTTTTTTTAAAAAGAATTTATTGAAAGAAGCATGTAAGTGTGAAAAACGTCAGGCATTTGAATCACAGAATTTGTTAAATATAAATTAAATGCCAAATACGTGTTTGGTGGAAGAAAATCACCGTGCATCCGAATCTTCTATTTCTAACTGGTCCCAGCTATAAACGTCATGCTTAGCGGCATAATGATTTCGGACTGTAAGAGGAAAGCTTGGAATTTGTACTTCTATTTAGATGACTTTTCTTCCTGATAAGTTTCTGCGATTTTGGTCATAATAACTCTACAAGTTATTTGTGAGTATTTGAGGCAGTATTTCATTTGGGTGCACCATGGCGCAGCTAACCAGTGCCGATGTCTTTTCAAGTATACACAATAATCCTTAAAAT
>KK351144.1:219049-231720 GCA_000671755.1 Glossina brevipalpis
ATTTAAGATAAGTTGCTAGTTCTAGGCATATTTTGCTTTATAAAGATCTCGTTTAAAAATAGGTGCAAGCGTACCTTCTATTAAATTGACCTCTAAGAAGAAAGATCTCTCTGAATTTCAAAACAGCTCCCGTAATAGTGTGCACAACGGAAAGTATTTCGCAATCTCTGTCTCTGTTATGGAGACAGTCCGCACGGTCTCGGAAAAGTCTCGCTAATATGTCGTATAATAGGTGAAAGCGATTTGAAAGCCTAACAATTGTATTAAATAATTTGTTTGAACAACACAAATATCATTTATCTTTCTAGAACACCTGCCACAGAAATAGTGGCGAAATTATAGTAGATATTCACTCGTATTAGAAGATTGGATAAGAATAGGTTTACTCTACCACGCTTTTATCATATTTATTTTATATTTATTATATTATTTATACATATTTTTATTTTATTTTATTTTTATTATTTATGCATATATTTTAATATTTATTTTATATTTATTTTCAAGTAAGCAGATCAAAGTTATAAAATAGTCGCTGTAAATATCTTTAGAATAGTTATTTCAGAAGAGAATATACTTCGGGTTTTTTAAAATATGATAATGAAAATGTTACGATCGAATCCACTTTCAATAAGTTTTGTTCTTGAAATATAAAAAACTTCAAATTACTAAATTTTCTCATCAAAATATATCATAATTTAGATCCTGTAGGCTAAACACAAAAGTAAACGAGCAATCAGTTGAAAAGCAATATGGACAGACATGGTTCAATGGATTCAGAAAATAAGTTTTCATCGATGGGCATAATATAAAATGCATTCCAATCTTAAATAATTCTTGATATTTTATAGATTCGCAAAAATTTCATATACCTGTGCCAAGTAGCTGCGAAAGGGGTGTAAATATAAATTTGTATGTTTGGTATGTAATCAAAGGCCGTTTTTTCCATTTAATTTTCAATCATTTAATTGGTTTTGACATATTTTATACAAAAATTCGAATAATTCGATTTCTTCTTATTTTCTGTGTATGTGAGTAATCATTGACACGAAGATATATATGCATATATATGTATACATATATATATATATATATATATGTAAATAATGTTTATTTATGTTTGTTAAAATTATGAGTGAGTGGGATTTTCTCTTCAGACGCATATTTATTAAATTTTCATGAAAACTTTTGTAGTAAAAAACATTCACAGTTGATGGTGATTTAAATACGTTATTGCATATATGCTTCAGAGTGAATCTTATGTCTATATCTTATATTTTTAAACAAAATTTTGCTTATTTTCGAATTAAGAAAATGCAAATGAAATAATTAATTGATCTGATAAGTAATCGATTTAATTTTGTCAGTAAGTTTTAATTAAAAAATGTAAATCTAAAATTGAGGACAAATCATTGATACGATTTCTTTAGCTCTCTGTGTCTCTCTCTCTCTCTCTCTCTCTCCATTTGTCTCTAGCAGAGTCTTATAGGAATTTTATATAGCACCTAAGGACCTACTTATCATCCGTACAGTTACTCGACAGCTTTTTCAATTAACTTAGGGTTAGGGCTTAGAAATCTTGCAACGAGGATCTTAACTTTTATATAATTTCTCTCTTAAGCGAATACCAAACTCTGTTATTCTTGTATTGAAGGCTACCTAATTCAGATTTAAAAAAACGATGTTAAATCTAATAGAAAAATATTGAAAATTTTGTTTATGTAAAATTTAAATTCATTGCGCGATTAAAACGTCTGTTCACATTCCCTAAATTTATTTAAAACGTGTTATAGAAAAAATATTAATTCCACTCTAATAGAGGATCCAATAGCCATTGAATACTTTATTATTTATGTATTAAGCAATTTTTTTTCTTCCAACCAAGAAAGTGGCCACAATCAGCTAATTTTGTTTATTTTTTCTAAAAGTCATTAAAAATTTCTCTTGGCCATCAGTATATTATTAAAATTTAATTTTAAAACTTTGTTATAAATTTTTGAAATTATAAGAAAAATCAAACAAATAAAAAATATCTTTCGTTTACATATAATTTCTTTTTTGCTTTTTCATACCCTCAGTGAGTATTTTATTTTATTACAAATATGCTACAAAAATCATTTGTTTGATAAAATGAATGAACATAAAAAAAGTGTTTAATATTTGTTAACAACGCAATTCCCAAATTGTTGGAAAAATAATAAAACCAAATAATAATTTTCATTGTTCCACCAGATGACGTCATAAATTAAGGACAAGTTATGCAGTTAAAAATTGAACAACGATGCCCTTTAATAATGACACAAGGGTAAGAGAGAGAGAGAGAGAGAAAGAGAGAGAGAGAGAGAGATAGAGAGAGAGAGAGAGAGAGATAGAGAGAGAGAGAGAGAAAGAGAGAGAGAGAGAGAAAGAAAGAGAGGGAGAGAGAGAGAGAGAGAAAGGGAGAGAGAGAGAGAGAGAAAGAAAGAGGGGGAGAGAGAGAAAGAGAAATAGAGAGAGAAAGAGAGAAAGAGAAATAGAGAGAGAAAGAGAGAAAGAGAAAGAGAGATAGAGAGAGAGAGAGAGAGGACTAAACTAAAAATCAGAAGAAAACTTGACATTCAATTTGATCGAAGCTAGGCGAGGCGAAACGAGGCGAGATGAGTTGAATCGCGATATTCGAAGGAAGAAGTAAGTTGATTAAGCGTTTTGATGCGGGTCTGCTGGAGAGAAGTGTTATCAAATTATAAATATCTGATTGCTAAAAATAGGACAATACTTGGGTAAGAGAGGATTAAACTAAAAATCAGAAAAAAAACTTGACATTCGATTTGATCGAGGCTAGGCGAGACGAAACGAGGCGAGATGATGTGAATCGCGATATTCGAAGGAAGAAGTAATTTGATTAAGCCTTTTTATGCGGGCCTGTTGGAGTGAAGTGTTGTCAAACTATAAATACCTGATTGCTGCAAATAGAACAATAGCTTGGGTAAGAGACGATTAAACTCAAAATCAGAAAAAAAACTTGACATTCGATTTGATCGTGGCGAGAGAAGACGAGGAGAGTTCAATTGCGATATTCGAAGGAAGAAGTAATTTGATTAAGTCTTTTTATGCGGGCCTGTTGGAGTGAAGTGTTGTCAAACTATAAATACCTGATTGCTGCAAATAGAACAATAGCTTGGGTAAGAGAAAACTAAACTAAAAATCAGAAGAAGACTTGACTTTCGATATGATAGAGATGAGGCGAATAGATCTCAATCGCGATATTCGAAAATGATGAAGTGTTTTGGTGCGGGCCAGTTAGAGTGCAGTTCACAATCCCTTCTCTCTATTTAAAGAATATTAAGGATAACATGCTAATACAAAGGAAATTTTATATAATGCTATGTAATGAATTTAATAAGAGTTAACGGGATTCTTACATTGATTAAAACATCGTCATCTCTATTCAAAATTATAGAACACAACTGATTGAATCTCTACATAAAAAGCCTCATATATAGCATTTATTTGTTCTGTTGATATTCTGAAATAATTTATGCGATGCTTTCGCTTATAACGTAGGAAATTAAAAAAAAATGTAAATAAATAAAGAAAAAAATAACGAAAAATTTACGCATCACTTTCCTTCAAACATCGATACCAAATTGGTCTTTGCACTGATAAATTTACAAACCGCATATCAGTGCGCGCACATATGTTAGCGAGCAAGCCAAATTAAATGTTAAGTATTTCAATAATAATAAAACAAAGAAACAAAAAAAAAAAAAAACCAAATTATAAATGAATTATCAAAATATGTTAATGTGAGGAAAAAATCAAATCAACACTTTTGTTAAACCAAAAAAAAAAAAAAAAAAGAAGAAAATTAATTATATTTTGTGACCGCCATTCAAATTTATGGTCCATGAGATTACACATGCAGATGCGTGTACTATATATATATATATATATATATATCGCATAACTCATTTAATTAATTCAATTAGTAAATTTTTAAATAGTACGGTAAGAGAGCCTCGTAATAATTGATTTTGCAAAAATTTTGCATATTTACGGATACAAAATGTTTGGTTTGACATCGCTATCGAACATTGCTATAGAGAAATTACAAAAGATTTTTATTATTGTATGCGTTTTTGCAGAGTATACCTATGTTACATTATATACTAAACAGTTTAGAATCAGTTTTCCTAACTCCTGTTATAGAGTTTCCCATAAGGTTTGAAATAAACGAAACGAAAAGTTACTTTGAAAATTAAGGACTTTGTGCTTTTGATTTATTGCGTTAAGATATATTACAATAACGGAAAGGAAACAGCAAATGCATGAGTGAAGTCAATTGCAGTGTTGCTATTATTTACTAACAAAATTGTTGGTAGTAAGTATTGTACATTGCAAGAAAATTTACAACAAATTTTCTGATTAATTGAAAATTATAACTTTTTGTTTATCGAGCATTCGTTCACTGCCCTGTACTATCGAACCGCATTTTCAATTCAAATTTACTTTAATTATTGCTTCAAGAACAGACAACTAGCAAACATGTAAAGAATCTAAAAAAGAAATAAATGGACATGGCTATGGACCCTACTTTTGCTTTCAAGATTAAGAATATCTGATAGATAGTTTAAGATGTTATAAGCGGAAGGATAAAAATCTGTTGTATTTCTATTCTTCCGTATGGGGAACAGAAGCCATAATTGACTTTTTCCCAGATAAGACCGCGTGTTTATCATTAAAAATTGTTTTTCATTTAAGCTATGTGTATAGAAAAATTTTATCCCGTCAGTGTATTCAATGTTCCTACCTACACACGACCTTTACACTAAAATGCTTAAATAAATCTCAAAGGGACAGATGGACCGACTTGCAATTAATGTCTTTAAATCAATTGGAAATATATTAAAATCATTGCAAAAATTGTAAAATAATAAAAGGTAGGTCTATCTCAAATCGTTGCGGACGTTCCATATGTCCTTTACCTCACAACTGGTGAATAGTGTAAAAACCCGCTTCAATAAAAGTCGGACAAAAAAATAATGTTTTGACACATTTCTATAAGTGAAAGTAAAGAATTTGTATGAGATAAGACCATTTTTGGAATCCTCTTCCATATAAACATTCTAATAAAAATTTGACTCTACACGACAAAAGGCCTAATTTTTAACATTTTCTGGCAACAATTTGCCCATAATTGGAACACATTTCTCATTCCTCTTACAAGAATCCGCTTAAATGGCAACACTGTGTTTTAGTGTAGGTGTAGGGCATTTATTTGTGGACTTTACACCTTTTGAGTTTGGTTTAACTCTGTAGCTAACAAACGTGCCGAATTTTAATTTCCTATAGTTACATCTGCGGCTGCAGCAGTCTTACAACGTGAATCAAATTGACTCATAGGTATATGTCATCGGTATCACAAAAAGTAAACGAGACATGAAAAAAATTGATTTAAAGAGCTTTTCATGTTAATAAAATTCATTAAAAATATTCTTTATAAGCTTTTTTGAAGTTTGCAAGTTGACATGAGTCAAACTAGCGTACTCGATAGTTTAAGTGTTAAAAACTAACTCTCAATGTTTTTAAGGTTATTTTTAAACTTATTAAAATTATAAAAAAAACCAAGTTAAAGTTAAAAGGTACTACATAGGGTTCTTTCGGTTCGGGCAACAAAAACGATAAGCTTAAAATACATCTAAGTATGGGTGGATTGAAAAATTTAAGGTAAAATTTCGAGAGATTTGCATAAAGTTATGCCGAGGATTCCTATCTATTTAAGACCTAACCATACAATATGGATGTTATGCCTCACATTGAACTCTAGAGCAATAAGTCTCCTGATTACCTAAACTCCATCAACTACTCGATTGCACTACACTTTCGTTGTTTGATACTTTCATGTTTCTTTCGCTCTCTAGAATGGCTTTAGAATGGAGAAATTTTTCGTATCTTTACGTAATCCGAATATCTTTGGTAAGACGTGTCTATTATTGCAAACCTATCAATAACGGAGAAGAAGATATGGGTAGAGCAGACGCTAAGCTGATAGGCTCTTAAAATCAGCGATTATTTCTCAAGTCGGCAAATTTCCGTGACAGTACGACTGCAGAGAAAACCGATATCTTTCAACGGATCCTCTCTGAGGCGATCCCGTCACCGGGAAGTGGAAATGTTCGTGTTAAGTGAACACCTCAAATATAAAAATTGCTAAGAATTTTAATACTCGAATAGACACATAAGCAGCTTACATACAATGGAATCAGACTAGGAGCATCTGTCAGGACTGCCAATGGTTCGCTACGATTTTCTAACACCTCCGCAATTAACAAAAAACTGAGCAAAATTTATGTATTCGCTTTGAGACAAACAAATATATATTTAAGCATTTCCTAAAAGATCCACTGCTTGAGTCATAACGTGTACGATGTGAAAATGATCCTAACTTTGTTCACTGACAGTAACGACTCATAAAGGAATAGAAAATTCTTTACGATATAAATATTCTTAATTGACTTGTGGGTTCTTAAAGGGTAACAAAGTTTTATTTTTAGACAAGATAGTTACTATGCTTGCAAGGGTAACATGTTCGCCTATTTTCTAGACCATCTCCCACACAAGAGTTCTTATGAAAAGTAATCCTTTATATTTAATTTTTTGTATATTATGAGGGGATATAAGTGATGAATTGCATTAGGCAAAATGATGTACGATTTATAATAGCCCTCTTTTCCTTCTGTAACGTATCAACTTGTTAAAATTAGGTTACGTTTTAGTCTGCATTTTTATGAACTTTGAGAAAAATTACTAAAAGCCTTATTTGACATGTTGTACTTATTCTTTAACTTAGTTTGATAAAAAATGTTGACTTTTTTTTTATCGGAGATAAATTTCATACATTTTTTTTAAAAGCAACGATTTTGAATTTAGATTTTTCTGTATGTGTTTACATTTTCTCATAGCAAAAGTCAAACGTATACACTAACGCCTTGTTATACCTAGCACTAAAGGTGAGCGATATATTAATTTTATCATTTTGTTTGTTACGCCTAGAAGGAAATTTCACAGACCCCTTAAAGTATATATATATATATATTCTTGATCAGCATCAAATTTAGAATCAATTTAAGCATGTCCGTCCGTCTTACTGTTCATTTGTCCGTCTGCTTATGTGTGTAATGTCTGTGGTAAACATTCTCCTGGCCGCAAAAAATGGAAATATCGGTTCAAAATGTTACAGAAACATTGGAATTTCCTGCATGCAGCTTGGTATTGAAAATGGGCCAAATCGTTCACAGGCCAAATGCAGAGTATAAGCTGGAAGCACGCCTGTTTTCCGGCTGTTTTGTTGTGGCTGTTTTCCATAGTATTTAATAAAAGTAGAAAAAACCTGCCAAGCCCACCGATTAAAATTTTGAATTTTCCTCCTCTTATTAAGATAAAGCTTGTGGGTATATAAGATTCGACGCAACCGAATATACATTTCTTCTACCTGTTTAGTATTGTGTTTGATTGATTGACGCATTTTTGATTTGTACGCTTATGTATCGAAATTTTTTCTCCTACTGTTTAACTGTGAACGAAGCGAAATATGTAAACATCAACTTAACTAATGAATTGGACAGAATTCCCAATAACTATACATGAAATATTGTTTGATGAATCGGATGTGTTGTTAAAGAATTTAAGGAAAACTAGAAGATTAATTTCATCCTCCATCATTCTCAAGTCATAATTGTAACTGTTAATAAATTTTTTATTTGTGTTTTTTTTTTAAATTCTTATCAAAAAATAATCGGACATGACTTATAAGCAACATACTTCAAAGTACTAATGGGTTGTCCTGAAAGAAATTTCCTTTTTCCTTTTTTTTAGCGAACTTTTGAATAGAAGTAAAGGTTCTGCTATTTAAGAAAAGAGGCTGTAGGGACAGGAATAAGAAATAATACGAAGTTGCCAGATATGAAGAATATGGTGGGTATGGTAGTAGGTCATATTGAAACTTTAATAATTTCTGGGGAGTTATTAAACATGATCATAATAACTCGATTATAGCATTTTCTGCTTTAGGTGAGATCTTCAATTCCTCCGGTTAGTGACAGTAAGCTGTAGAATTGACCGTGGTATTGTTCGGTAGAAGCTTAAAAGGAAAAACGATTCCTTTGGATTAATGCGAACATATCTTAAGCATGTATATTCACGTCCCTGTTGATTGAATGCCTACCTTCGCAAATCGCTTTGGGTTCAATCTAAAGTTCGCAAATTCTCGAGATATTTTCATGAAATTTCTGCAACCCTAATGAAAATGAATTCGATCGGACCGCTTTACAATTCGACCACCCATACAATGATCTATTTTAAAAAGCCTTTTTTAACGTATTGTATTAGTCTGAATAAATGAGATCGAATTTATTCGTGACTGATAAGCAGGTATTAACTATTATTTTGATATTTCTTCTTATTCTATTTACTTCCATCTCGTGGAATATGAAAATTTCAGTTTACAATTTCAATATTTTTTTACGGAATTCAACGAAAAATATTGTAATCTTGTAATATATATATAATTGCATATTAAGCGAAAGTAGAAAATATGGATGGAATGGGCCTTTTTTTTTCTTTGTAAAAAATATATTTTCATATCGCAGCAAATTTTAATACATTATTATAGAAATTGGTTCATTGGTTTGTCAAGTAAATTGATTGCGTTAAGAAAATAGATGTGTTTTGGACTCATTTCTATACTATAGGCGTGGACTGTGATCGATTTCGTGTATTGTCATTGGCAACGTACGTGAAAGAACTTCCAATGTTTCTGCCAAATTTGAAGGTGATATCTTCATTATTGCAGGCCAGGAGAACGTTTACTACAGATATTTTACAGACCCAGGTTGGTATTAAAAAGCGGTCAAATGGGTTAAAGGACACGCTCACAGTACGACGTAGACTAAGAGCACCTCTGTTTTCGGTAGCAAAAAAAAAAATAAGGTTTTTTACTTAGTACTTATAAACCATGGCAGCTAAATCTATAAAAATTTCCACAAATATTGCACTAGCTATCCCACTAACTATAGGATTGACCAGGCCCATTCGATATAATAGATTGTTGAAATTAAATATTTTTATGGAAACGTTTGTAATATTGAGAAGAATTCTTCAAAAGACTCGTAAGATATATATATTCTTGATCAGTATGGAATCCGGAATCCATCTAGACGTATTTACGCAAGACAATGTTGGACAATTAATTTAATTTAAAAAGAAGGCTCTGACAGCTGTTTTAAACCTGTTCACATTAGTGATAGCCTTAATATATGGTGGCAACATATTCCACAGCCTGACCGCGTTAACAAAAAATAGCCGTGACGATTTCAAATACTTAAAGTCAGGAAGAAACAAATTCATTGTACGTCTTGACCGGACAAACTGGATCTTTTCAGACAGATACCTCGGTAAACCAGATGAGATGAGCTTTTGCATCATGACCATATTTCTAATCTTGAGAAAACCAGGAAGATTGACATCAAGGATCTGTAGCGAAAGTTGCGATATCCTATCATATTTGCATTTATTAAAAACATATCTGGCACATTTATTGACGACAGACTGTAGCTTAGACATTGAAGCTACATTCAGATTGCTATAAACATTGACATCATATGAGATAAGAGGCACAATAAGACATTTAACTAGCCTCAGTTTAACAGGAGCTGGAATGTAACAAGAAGACAGCCACAGCTTCCTCAATATGTTATGAGCACGTATCGACACATATATAATTAAAACAAAATAACTGTGTTTTTTATTTCATCTAAAACTTGTGTAAATTTTTGGACAATCTATATAAATAAATGATGAATTGAATGAATGAAAAAATTAATTTTTGCTACAAGTCGACCTTTTCTCATTTTACACGGTTTTGACAAAGACCGGTTGCTCTTGATTTTCTGCACAATTAAATTGTATAGATCTAAATTTAGTCTACAAATAAGTTCTTACAAGTGAGATACATATATAAATAAAATGCGATACTATTATGATATTAATAGAAAGAATGTATCTGCCGTGTAAAGCAAAGGACAAGTGTACTTCTTACATCAGATGCTAAGACACAAGTCATACTTTGTACTTTATTGAAATGCTTTTTGTACTTGTGGATCTTATGATTTGTAAAAGTCAGAAAAAGTTTGAATTGTTTAAATAACTGTCTCCTATGTCAGCAGCAACAAAATTAATAATAATAAAAAAAAATATATATATATATATATTATTAACATAAACGTAAGTGATACTTTTATGATGGCGTTATTACATTTTCTACATATATGGGATATAAATAAGCTGATGGTGTTATTGGTTTATCCGTTCAATGAATAAATGAATAGATGTCATAAAATCAGATCATCATCATCATCATTATAATATGTTACTACATATATGCACGGATATATACTATGAAGAAGACGTTTGGCTCCATTCAAGTATTGTTTTCACGACAACAACGTGCTTGGGTTTGCATCCCCATGCATCTTTAAGGATGAAAATTAAGTTATGATGTATATATGTGTGTGTGTGTTATCAGAGTGCAGTTTTTGTTGTAAATATTTCTCATGTGTATCGTGGGTTAAAAAATTGACTAAAAGCACTATATACATAAAGAGTATAAAGAATAATTGTAACTGTATGTTGGATAATATCAATTTAAACGAAAAACTCACATAAGAGTACTATCGTTAATAAGTGAATTGTGAATGATATCTTTGGTAAAGTTTTTTTTTTTTTTTTGTATATATAAATGGCACACATTCTCTGTACATTGTCAGTCCGTTAGGTGAAAAAGCAATTTTTATTTTACAAGTTGCAATTTATTTCTCAAGGGCCTTTGTGCAATTTCACTTCCGTCCTGCATATTAGTGTTAAAAGTATCTTTATAGCGTGTGTGCAAAGAATTTCGAACGCGCAACCAATAAATGTTTAAATTCTTTGCAATCGTAATTCTTACACATTCTTAATTTATTTTCAGGTATACTCTTGTACATTTTTCTATTTAACGACCTTGACTATTGTTTTATCATATCATAGAATTTCTTTTATTTCATTTTATTTTTCATTTTAATTACTTAACTCGAAATTGGGGATAATTATACACGTTCGTTATTTTAACGTATTCTAGCGAAAATTCGAAGCAAAATTTGGAATATATGTGTTATTGCAAGTATGCTAACCAATGGATTTAGGAAATTAAATGAAATGTTTTTTATAATAGAAGGCAAGATTGGTGACCTAATTAAAAGCTCTACACTCAAAAGCTTTACAATTTTAAGGCCACTTAGAAAGAAGGAGAAAATTATCAGTTCACTGGAAATAATGGATGAATTCTTGATCGAGTTTAGACGACTATCGATTTTCAAACAAAAATTTTATTAAGGAAAAATGTACACATTATTGGTATTCTATGTTCTTTAGTTTGTATAGAACTCTTTTAAAACTTATTAATATAGATTATAGGCGCAGCTCTTAACTTGAATCTGAAAATTTGTGCATTTCGAAGTGCACGAACCCGGCAATCGTGACCTATTGAAATAAGATGTATTGTGGTACCCTAGGAATCATCGGAAATAGTCAGCAGTAATGTCAATATGCGCTTACTTACTTAAGATGATGAATTTAATGAATTGGATGATTTTAATGAATTGCATGCATTGGATGAATTGGATGAATTGGATGAATTATATCAATTATATGAACTGGATGAATTTAATGATTCGGATGAATTGGATGGATTTAATGAATTGGATGAATTTGGTAAATTTGATGAATTATATGAATTAGATGAATTTAACGAATTGGATGAATTGAGTGAATTGGATGAATTTGATGTATTGGTTGAATTATATGAATTATATTAATTGGATGAATTGGATGGATTTAATGAATTAGATGAATTTGGTGAATTTGATAAATTGGATGAATTTTATGAATTGGATGAATTTAATGAATTGGATGAATTTGATGTATTGGATGAATTATATGAATTATATTAATTAGATGAATTGGATGAATATAAATGAATTCGATGAATTGGATGATTTTAATGCGTTGGATGAATTTAATGAATTAGATGATTTCGATGAATTATATGAATTCGATGAATTTCATGAATTGGATGAATTTGATGAATTGGATGAATTTGATGAATTATATAAATTATATGAATAGGATGAATTGGATGAATTGAACGATTTAAATGAATTCAATGTATTAGATTTGAAATCTATATTTTCATTTTTGCGGCCAAGAAATTCTTTAGCATATACATTACATAGACGAAAAGACAGGCATGCTTAAATCGATTATGAGGTCTTTGAAGCTTCCTTCCTTCAGTATTGCAGCAATTGATCATATTAAGAAGCAGATGGAGAGAAGCTGGCTTTTAAGCAAAAAAAGTATCTTGTAAAAGAGGCCGAATAAAAAAGGATACATAAAATGCTGGAAAAGTTTTCTGAACCGGCGAATCAATAACCGACCAAGTTTGTTTGGCTATTTTTTGGGGTAGACGATAAAATTTTTTAATTTGAATTTCTTTTCAAAGTGTTTATTTACTATCTAACTGAAAGAAAATTTATTTCTTCCATGTACATTATTTACCCTTTAGCGTTCATTTTTTGTTGTATTCATATATGCAAGTGGAG
>KK351144.1:243756-307624 GCA_000671755.1 Glossina brevipalpis
GCCAGCGATTAGTGGATCTTAAAACTTCGTTCTTCGTCTCATAGTTTTTTTTTTTTTTTTTCTTTTTCTTTTTTTTTTTTTTTTCTTTTTCTTTTTTTTTTTTTTTGCTTTATCTTTTCTCTTTCTTTTTCAGACCTATGCCGATGAAGGCCATGCATTGGTTGGTGTTCTTGAACATGTCTATTCGTCCATGGAACATTATTTTGCTGATTGTCTCAGTCTTGATCCTGATGATACAAAACCAAATTTAGATCAAACCATTGTTCCAGCTGAATAATGGCAGTACCGTCAGCTAATTAACAAACTACGTGACACTAAATCAAATCTACGCCTTATCATTTACTTGATAATAACTGCAATAGCAAAGCAAACAAAAACGACAACAATGAAATCAAAGAAACTTGCAACTTGTACGCGTTGTATACACCTTTATAAGCATATGTATGAAACTAAACAAGTAATAGAGTGCGAATTTACTTTAAGTACATCTATCAGATATAAGGGGCGTAAAACCATTCATGCATCGTTGTTTACACTTAACTTGTACCCGTACATATATATATCATTTAAAATATATCTAATTAAAATTCGTACATTTACATATTGATAGGTTAATTAATTTAGAACGACAACAAAATCTTTAGATATACAGTCAATCAATTTATAGCCGCAAAGAAGACATTTCTTGATATACCTGTAGATACAATTGTAGATAACATTTTCACTTTTATTATCAATCTCATCTCAAGTAATATCAGCCAATTAGTTAATCGAAGTGACAACTAACTGAATGCACACATGCATACGTATACTTAAACATATAAATAAATTCCACATAGATGCCATTTAAATTAAAGGCAATTGCAATAGAAAATATCGTTATGTTTGAAAACCGAAATGTTTGAAAAACAAAAATCATTTGATTCTTCCTTGAAGACGAATTCTTAACATTATATTTTATACTTATGTGTTCAAATTAATAGTGTAGTCTGTCTCCTCATATTAAAATTAATAATATTGTTAAAATTGTTTCGTTATTTTTTTTTTATGTTATTTTAACTATTTGTTTATTTATTTTTTTTAATTTTCATTTGGATAATTATTTTAAATTTTATTTTTTCTATAATGGTATGGGTTTTTTTTTGTTTTCTTTTCATTTTATTTTATTAATTTTTTTTATTGTTATTATTATTATTTTTATAAATGTTTTTGTTTCACTTTTTCTTATTATTATTTTTTTATTTTCTTGTACATATATTTTTTTACCTTATTTTAATTATTTATTATTTTTTATTTTGAAATTTTACTTTGTTAATTATTAAAATTTTTTTTTTTGTATTTCGTATTTTATTTTGTCTATAATGCTAAGGGGATTTTTATTTTCTCACCATTTTTTTTAATAATTTTCTTTTTTAATATTATTTTTTTTTAATATATATTTTTGTTTCACTTCTTTTATTATTATTTTTTTATTTTCTTAGAGGTATATTTGTGACTTTATTTTTAGTATTTATTATTTTTTATTTTGAAATTTCACTTTGTTAATTATTAAAATTTTTTTTTTGTATTTTGTGTTTTATTTTATTTGTAATGCAAACGGTTTTTTTTTATTTTCTTATCATATCATTTTATAAATTTTTTTTATTATTATTTTTTTTTATAGCTGGTTTTGTTTCGCTTCTTTTATTATTTTTTTTTTATTTTCTTAGAGATATATTTTTTACTTTATTTTTAATATTTATTATTTTTTATTTTGAAGTTTCGTTTTGCTAATTATCTTATATTTAGTTTTGTATTTTATTTTATTTGTAATACTATGGCGTACTTTTTTTATTTGCTTATCATTTTATTTTATTAATTTTTTTTTATTATTATTTTTTATAAGTGTTTATATTTCATCTTTTGCTACTATTATGTTTAATCTTCATTTTGTTATTCATTTTATTTCTTGTATTTTGCTTTTTTTTTATATTTTCTTATTATTTTATTTTATTAATATGTTTTTATTATTTTTTTTTTATAAATGCTTTTGTTTCACTTCTATTATTATTATTTTTTTATTTTCTCATATATATATTTTTTAAATATTTTTTTCATTACTTTATTATTAATTATTTTAATTTTCTTCTCTAAGAAATTAAATCTGTACAAATTATATTTAACTGTTAATTATTAATTATTTAAGAAAATCTTAGATGTTACAATAATGGAAAGTACTTAATACACACAGAGACAGAAAATAATCATTTGTTCAAGATACTAGCAATACAAAGATAATGGATGACATAGCCCTTATATATAAAAATTAAACGAGGAAAATTAGGAAAAAATTTCATATTTTTTTCAGTTCATTTTTGTTGATTTTTAATCTTGACATATTCGTTCTCTTGCTTTCGCGGCATTCTCAAAACGTTTTAAGGGAATTTGGCTTCTTCTAGTCACAGTTTGTCAGTCACAGCCATAGAAATTCACTTATTTCTCTGATGATTTTTAATACTCAGCCAAATACTTTCTTCAATTAATATGTGACTTTTCCTTGCTAGTTTGTTGCGATTACTTTACAAATTTTTGTCTTTGGTTAATGTAAGGCATATAAAAGCAAAACTATTATTTTGAACACAATGAAGCAATACAACGTGCGTTGATCAAAAATTAACGAGAATTTTCAATTTTCCCAAAAAATATTCAATCCGTTTATGTCATACTTTGTAATGGTTACAAAGGACTTGGTGGGGAAAAAATGAACTTTTGATTTACATATTAGAAAATCGGCAATGGGGGAAAGAAATTCCCCGCATAAATTGTTTAGAGACAATCAGTGCGGTTAAAAAAGAAGTAGTATATGGACAACTCTGGAATAAACAAAACACATCGCTGAGAGAGCTTAGTAATCCTACTAAAACATTTGATTTGATAGAGTTCTTTTGTTTCTATAGAACAGATGCCATAGAGACGTTAATACATAAGAATGAATCATTTAAACCCTTTGCTGTATACGAAAACACTGATTCAAGCTAAGTATTCGAGTTGAATGTAAATTTTCAACACTTTAACAATACAGATTGTTGATCACAAATCGCGTAAATTTGCCTTTTTTTATGTACATATAAGTGAATTTTATGTATAGATGTAAAAAATAAAATTATTTTAATCTTGTTTAGATAAAAAGTATTAACTGTGAACGAAACAACGCTATTATGAAACGATCTTTTAAATTATTGATGTATTCATTAAAAAAAAAATTAACGAATTGTACTTTAAATGCAACAACAAACACAACAATGTAAGGCAAAGTTTTTTTTTTTACAACTATTGACTTTTTTTGTTTTTATTGTATATATTATAGAATTTTAATATTTATAATTAAGTAAATATTTAATCTATTTACATACATCGCTCGATGACATCGATTCATACATTTATTCGCTCATCATTTATCATTTACAAGACACATAAGCATTAAAAACAAAAATATAACTTTACGCAATTAAGAGTAACATTGTTTCTCAAAACAAGTTAAAAAAAGCATCGCAAAATTTACTAACTAGGTATGATCTTATTAGCCATACACATTCGTAAGAAATTTTTATGAATAACGACTTTAAGAGATATTGGAAAAATGTCCTATCTTTTGAACAGTAATGGTTGATAATTTTCTAAAATTTTTTGTTAATTTTCTTTTGAAATTAAATCATACCTTAATAGTAATTCGACATAAAAATTAAATCATATATTAAGTTATTATTGAAGTACTTTGGACCGGGGTAATAGAGGCCATGTTCAAATTTTATTCGATACTCTCCAATTATACCGAAATATATTCGTGTGATTTCTCTGCTATGTTTCGATGAAAACTCAATCCAATAAAAGTGACAACTCCTCACAACTTCAACAACTTCTTACAACTTCTCACAACTTCTGCATCTCTTCATTCTTTTCAATAAATCGATATTTTTTTAGATGGTGTGGCACATTGCACTGTCTTTTTCTAAAAAAAAAAAAAAATCGTTTGATTTTTTTAAAAAGTGCATGTGGGTCTGAGACTTCCTAAAGGACTGCCATTAATATTTTCGGAATATCGTCAAAATTTTTCTAAGGGCTATATTCCAAAGAAATCATAAATTTTTCTCTTTAACATAGTAGAATAGATCGATGTAGATATAATATATTTCATTAGGATCTACTGCTTACAGAATTTTATTTCTATTAATTATATTAATACAGGTGCGAGACATTTGCTGCTTCCCCGGGAATATCCAAGTTCTGCAAAGTTATTGCAAAAGAGGCCACTTCTTAACTATTCGGCCACCAATAAGTGCCTCAATAAGAGTACATTATTTCACTTACAAATAAACGAGTGAGTTGTGACAATTTTATTGGTGGTGGTCTTTCGTCAAAATTCGCTGCGTAGAGCTTCGTGAAATTTTAAATGGCTGAGAACGATGCCGAATTCATGTTTTTGGTTTTTCGGCGATACTCATTTACAGCGGCAATGTTTTCAAGAGATCTATCGGTACGCCGACGCAAAGCAGACTTACTGCCTACAATTGATCCAGTGATAGTGAAATTTTTTACCACCATTCGAGTTGCTGATCCATTAGGTGCGTTTTCTCGACCGAAAATTCTGCTAACTTTGTGTGAGGTCTTATCGTGTAACTTTCCCCATTTTTGTATTAGGTTTTCACAAATTTAACATGCTTTTCTTTTGTGTAGTGCCCCATTTTTAGTAATCAGAACAATCATAAATGGCAGCTGCCAAATGTTGGGGTTTGCTGTTTGCATGAAAAAATAATGAACCAAAATTTAAATAACGCCCTCTTATTGAGGCATCCTTTACACCATTCTTCCGAAGTGTGTATTCCCGAAAAAGTTCTAAACATTTAAAAAAAAAAATAACCTTAGGAATTGTTGATCCCTATAAAAGGTTTTTGAAATCAGCAGAAGATTTTTTTTAAATTAGAATAAGAATTCTAAGTCTTAAATCATTGTTATCCTATCTAAGCACAATTCAGTAAAATAAGTTCTTAATCATGAACGAATTCTTATGTAGCATAAAAACACATTTTTATTCATCTCTCATAATACTGAATATTTACTCTATTTTTCGAATTTAAATTATCTTAAATAGATTTTGGCTTTAATATATTATTATGTAATGGCTTTCAAGTTAAATGTTTTTTCTTCTCCTGTAAAACATTTGTAAGCTTTGCGTTCTTTAGATACGCATTAGTATATATTTCTAAAAACACTTTTTTTTTTTTCAAATTTTATAATCTTATCATTATTGTTGTTGCTATATTTTTTATTATCGTTGTTATTTTTGTTTTCTTAATTAATAATTATTAATTGTTTGTAAAATGTTTAAAGTCATATATGGTTGTGATGTTCGCAATTAGAGCTTAGGTTTAGATGAAGAAATAATAAAAAAAAAAGGGAAGAACTATTTAAAAAAAACATTAATTAAAACTGGAATTAAAATTAAAATCTTGATATATAAGAAAAAAAACAGAAAAAAAAAAGAAAAAGCAAACATGAATGGATGGATATCTAGGATGGAAGTGATAAGAAAAACCATAGAAAATATTTAGCAAAAATATTGCGTGTAAATGGCTTATTGGAATAATTACAACTTTTGTTAGAAGCAAAATTTTTCGTTTTGACTTTTTTGAAACATATAAAAATAATTATTAAGCTATATATCCCAGAAGTTCATGCGGACTATTTTGTCTTTTGCATTAAACGCACTTGGAAAGTCATTGACAACCCTAACTGTAGCCATACCCGCATATTCCATATTGCTTCGATGACTCAAGTAACTTCGCAAAATAGTAATAGATGCACATTATCACTTTGCCTTAAAATATCTAGGGAAAGGGCTATTACATTTTGATTAAACGAAAATGGCTATTCCCCTGAAGCCGTCCTCCTACAAACCTCGAGAACTCCTCGCCGAGTATCGATAGCAAACCTTAATCCTTCTTAATCGATAATTATTTCGGATAATCTCTTTCGAATCTCTTGCGTATCGGAACATGTAGACTTCCGTTCCGTTCCGTGAAGAGGTAAGAATTCGGTACATTTTCTCCATTCCCAGCACTATGACCAGGAACTTCATTTAATAATAAGCTTCTTAAGTGGAATATATTTATTTTAAACTTTTATTTATGTATATTAAATTTAGTTTAAACGTTTAAACAACGGGAAACGAAACTCTAGAAATCCAATAAAACATCTATCGGTCACTTAATAATCTCGCAGTATTGACGAGGTCGTATTATTTTGATAGTTGAGTTGAGTACCTTTCAAACGAAATTTATCAAAGTTTTATAATTATTTAGGTAAACTAAATAATCTAAAAAAGCGATCTTTCGTAATCATACGCTCCTTATCTATCATATATATCATATATTTTTATATTTTATCGTTTTATACA
The DNA here is from genome assembly GCA_000671755.1 of Glossina brevipalpis. NCBI lineage: Eukaryota > Metazoa > Arthropoda > Insecta > Diptera > Glossinidae > Glossina > Glossina brevipalpis. Next base: position 250,190 of record KK351144.1, read on the forward strand.
TATAATGAATATGAAAAGGTTTTGTATTCCTCAAGTAATCCTACAAGACGCGCTATAGTGTATATCAGTTGCAACAAATGGTTGTAATGTTCAGAAATAGGTGTAGGAACAAACGAAAAGTTCAAGATATTTATTGTAGGGATTGTACTTTACAGAATCATAATATAATACGATTTCTGTATATATATCTTTTGCCTGAGAGTAGTATAATCAATTTAATAACCATATATGCCTATAGTCAGTCCATAGCCTTTTCAAATCATTTCCAACTTTATCTTGATCAAGGTTGATTTTAATCCTTCTCGTCAAGTCTCAATGGTTCGACAAAACCAGGCTATCAAAGAAATAAGGTGGATCATGCAAAAATGATTTGCAAAATACAAACTAAATCAGCTGAAAACGTATTATGTACGTGTATATTTCATATGATACTCTATATGGTCTTATATCAAGTGAAATGATCTTCGTATAATTAGTCATATTTTCAAACAAATTCAATTCACTTCAATACAAATTCTTTCTTTTTGTTTTTGTTCGCAAACAACGACGTGTTAGGTGATGTAGAAAATTATATATTTTTCACATTTTTTAGTTTCTAAAATCAGTTCACTAATTGCTAACTAAAATATTAAAACGAAATGCTAATGTTCGCTATAAATCAAAAAAGAAGTTCACTATAAATCAAGAAACAGTTCAATTTATTTTTGCGAAATAATTTTTGTGTTCTCTCATCGCTTGTTTTGGCCTTAGATTATTCGTATTCTTATAATAAAAGATCGTTCGATATTCTCTGATCTTCTTTTTTTTTCGCTGAAAAGTTCATGGCGGCTTTATGTAATTTATTTAATTTACATTTTTAATATTTCAAATAATTAAAAATCAACAAAAGCGCCAGAGATAAAAAAGAAAAATAAAAAGATCTAATGGGAGAGATTATGTACACTCAGTTCACAAGATTTTTTATTTGGCAAATTTCGTTATTTACAAAATGTTCGATTCTTTCACAGTATTTGCGATAAAATACGCAATTGCGAAGTGTTCATTTTATTCAAAGCCAGATGCAGTAAAATCGCCATTCAATTTGCGTTGTTCGAGAACTTTCAAAGACGGTGTCTAGTTATTTATCAAGAGGATGATTATTTTTGAATTTTTTCATTTTTGACAAACAGAACCTGGAACCTTTTCTGGTTGTTATTTTTCTCCATACGCCAATTCCGCATCGATTTTTTGGCACTATCTTGCTTGTAATAACGCATAGACCTTTGCTTAGCAATTGTGTATTCAAGGCGACAAAATTGACGGCGTTTCTCTAGAAAAAGATTTGTTTTATACGAAGATCTTTCAGGTCCTGGATCACTATCAGATTCAGCTCCTTCGCTACTTAAGCTTGAAACTATCTCTTCCATTCGATCGCGTAGCCCAAAGTGATCAGTTTCGCTAATAGAAAATGGATGTTGGGTAGACAATCTGGGTGTTTTGTACGTACCATACACCTTATGCTTGTTCAATCTTAGTTCAAATAAATTACGCTCATCGAAATGAAGAGCTCGTGGCATTTTCGTTTCTTTACTCATAATTTCTGATGTTAATGAAGGAGATCTTATCTTAATTTCCACGCTATACGTTTGAATAATATATAATTGCTAATCTACAAAAAATATACAAATTCTACGTTCTATAAAAAGCTTTGAAAGCGACAACAAAAAAAAACACAGCAAAGAAAAAACAAAAGAAAATCTATTTATGTCAAATTGAAAAGAAAAGCGAGGAAAAAATAAATAAATAAATGATTGAAGTAATTCTTAAAGTAAGAAAATTAAATTCGCCTTAAGGTGAATTATAAATGAATACTCACCACCTTTTCAAGTTTAAACCTAATTATTGTGCGAATTTTGCTTCATAAAATGTAGTGAATGTGCAAATATCTCCAATCTATTTTCCCCTGTATCACTATTTACTCACATGATTTTTTTTGTTAACAAATCAGAAAGTCCGAAGAATTAAATGCAAATGCCTTTTCAATTTATTAACATTTTCATTCATGATTTTACAATTTTCAATCTAAAGTATGTATTTTAGTTACTGTGCTTCTTACGACCTTTTCAAAACTGTTCTAGACAACTGCAGGCGCAGACATACTTTCATTTATTGTATTATTTATTGTATATTAGAAATGAAAATCATTGAGAAATGATTTTCCATTGTTTACTTTAGATGGAGACGACGAAGAAAATAACCTATTCATGTCTTTATTTTCATCCATTGTTTACTTTAGATGGGGAGCATTAAAAATAAATTTACAAAAAAGTGAGTCGAAGAAAATAGCTGACAAGGAATCAAGGAGGCGAGTAAAGATGGCGGGAGTGAAGAAAGATGGAAGGAATCGCTGAGTGGCGGTGTGATGGGTAGGAGAAATCGTGGCTAGTGTGTTTAGGGAAGCGGGGTAGGGGTTGTAGTGGTATGGGGCAGTGGGGAAGTGATTGAAGGTTAGGTGAGTTAGCGCTATAGAAGCTTTTTGCTTTTTTATAATTATTTTAATAATTTTCACACCGAATAAGAAATTTAGCGGAGCTATGGATAATCTCCCTCTATTCACCTATTCATGTTTATTCAGTATATACAGTATCTACCGCCCCCATAATTAAAGCCCAAAGTTTTAGAGAAACCAGAAGAGAATTCGTAGCTCTTAAAGCTATCGTCCATATATAGTTTTTTAAAATTTTTTAAAATATATAGTTTTATTAAAAATTAGTGCCAAATTTTGTGTCAATATCTGTTATATCGTAACTTACATGTTACCAGTTTTTTACAGTTTGTTTTGGCTTTTTTTCCCCCCCGAGAATCATAGAATAAATCCTTACTCTCATATAATAATCGAATTTGCTTCAAATTCCAACAGCTAAACAAATAGAAATAGAAATAGAATGGTTGGTCAAGTATAGTTTTTTTTGAGGGAGGGAGGGAAAAGGGAGTGGGGGGGGGGGGTCTTTTGTGTTATATTTTTAACAATATTCAATGTTTTTAATGTTATCAAAAACGAACGTTAACCCATAATAACTCTACTCATAACTTGCGGCGATGGTGGTGGGCATAAAATCAGTTGAAATGATGCAACATTTTATATCAATCAAATATTGCCTTGTTAGTTAGTCAGTTAGTTAGTTAGTTAGTTAGTTAGTTAGTTAGTTAGTTAGAAAATTTAAGTGTATTTTTAAAGAAATGATAAAAATAATAATAATATTATATAATATAATATAATATTTAAATGTTTAAGTATTAGATAACATAAAATTTAGTTAAATAATTATAATTACATGTACATAGAGATATAAATAAATATTTTTTATTAGTAAACAAAGAAATGCTGTCAGAAAAAGTGATGATTGTGCAAAGGAGTAATGTTTAAAAGAACAAATTTTTATATCTTCCCCTCCTATAAAATCTACTACTACTGTTTAGAAAATTACTTTTTTTTTATTAAATTTATCACACAAAGTATGTTAAATTTCTTATATATTTGTAACGCCAATAAGTATGCAATGTCAACTTATGCCTGATCAAAGTGAATAATTAAATAAACTAAATCCTATACTTTTATTTTTGTAAAAGTATATTAGAGTTTAATAAGTTTGCACCCACAGGACTTGAAATAGACTCAACTTTTATGACACTAATCAATTTACGATACGATTCTGATTCAAGTGTATTTGTTCGTTTTGCAAATTTTTGACATTTAATGATGAAATTTAATTCAAAATAGTCATTTAAAAAAAAAAACAAGTAAGAAAATTATACTCGACTTTGCTAAATCTTTTATACGCACCAGTAAATATTGTAATAAGTGAGCGTGGCAGTGGAAGAACTTTCAATGTTTCTGCCATATTTCAAGCCAATATCTTCATTATACAGACAGACGGACAGACGGACAGACGGACATGCTTAAATCGTTTCTAAATTTGATGCTGATTAAGAAATATATATTTTGGGGGGTCACCGAAGTTTCCTTTTGGTAGTTACAAACCAAATGATAAAATTAAATATACACTTCACTTTCGATGGTGGGTATTAGAAAAATTTCCTGCACTACATTAAGACTATTGGTTCGTTCCTTCAAACTTCTCCGGCATAAGGAATTTCGTGAAAAGAAAACCTTTATTTATATGATAAGATGATCTAATTTTAGGTCTTTTTTGAGAAAAATATTGAATTAAAATTTTTTTACTAAACGATTCTATCCGACTAATTAATTTGTTTTAAATAAATTTGTTAAAAAATGTTGTGAAATTTGCAAAATATTTCAACTTTATGTACTGAATTGAACGCCAAATACATTTCAGATAATTACTCCTATCGAACGTTTCAAAGTCCTATACAGATCAATGGATATAATGGATGCTTACAATTCATCTGAGGCAAACGGAATGAGAAAACTTTTTGGTAATGATTACAAAAATTTGCTACCCTTTCAGCGAACTGTGCTTCCATAATACATAATATAAAGTAAACAATAATTAGTTTTATATAGTTTTTAGCTAATGATGTTGAAAATCATTTTTTTAAATTAATTAATAAAATGTTGCATTCGTTAGTTTTTGGTATTCTTCTCAGATTCCTTTTATTCAATACGAGTATACATTAAGTAGAAGCATCATGAAGATGTTCCGTCAAAGAGAAGCTTGATGAATTTCAAATTTTTTCTTTTAAATTTTCGATACTTTTTTTTTGAAATTAAGACAATTTTAAGAACTAAATGAATCTGAGAAAAATACCAAAATTTATTAATAATATAAAATGAATTCTTTTTTTAATAATCGTGCGCTTCTTGTCTCCTTAAAACTTCCGAGTAATTGATGTAAAAAAAACTTTAACATTAAGTTAAACTTGAATATAGCACCTTAATTGAACTCTTTGCTTTGTAGCAACTGACAGCTGCATATTAATTAAACCGATGATATTAACACGACGATGTATAGTTTTAAGAAACATTGTATTGAAAAATGTTTAAAAACGTATAAGTGCACAATAGGTGCGTAATCATTCATAAACATATTACAAATAGTTATTAAATTTTACGTCTTATTTTTTAAAAATTTATTGTACAAAACGTAAATAAAAAAAAATAAAAATTCGAACAAAAAAAAAAAAAAAAAAAAAGATTGTTTTCCAAATCTCTTATTATAAATTTTTCCAAGGGAATTTTGAATTCATTTAATAAAAGATTTTCAATATTAAATGTTATTAAAAAGGAATTGTAATTTTTAAGATTAAGTTGTAAGTGCAAAAAGAAATACAGAAGAAGAAGAAGAGGAAGAGAAAAAACAAATTAACACCAACTAGTTTTAAGAGGAAAACGATTTAAAATTTCTGAATAAATTTAATAAACAATAAATAAAATAAAGTAAAAAGCTTTTGAAATTCTTTAAAAGTAACATTTTATTGGCGACGTATACAGTATCCATTTCCCACAATTTGCATAAGATTTAAATTAAATAGAAATTCATTTTATACTTTTTTAATTGTATTTTTTTTTTTCTTATTGATTCATAATGTACACGGGATAGGGTTACGTGTGGAATAATATATCGGAGAAATAGTCTCAGCTGGCTTTGCTGCTGACATCGTCTTCCATTGAAATTAGCCACGACAGTTTTGCATAAATGTGACTGCATTTTATTGGTGCAGGATTGAATTTTCTTCTTCCTCCTCTATAAGTGATTGTAGGCTTTTTGGCATCGACCTTTGATTTCAAATAATCACATAAAAAGAAATCCAATCGTACAATTCTTGTCCACAACGCCGAGATAACGATCCTGGACTTTCGAACACATTCTATGCCATTTTTCCGAAAATGTGGCCAGCAAACTTTTATTATTTTTGAAACATTGTTCAATAATGAAAATGCGTTGCTCTCTCCTGTAATGCTCCATTTTTACAAACCCTAAACTGTCACCTGTCAAACTGGGTTCTTTTTTGGTTGATAATACCAAACGCCACCACACATGGCAACAAACACACATCATGCGTAAATTTTATGGACAACCTATATAATAGGTAGGGTATCTTTCTCTTTTCGCTTTTGTCATTGTGGCACTTGAATGAGGTATCAAAGAGTAAAATAAATAATAGTATCAAAAAGCATCCAATAAACATGGAATTAACCAGCTATACATGCGAAGCCAAGTATTTAATCGGTAACTGTTGTAGTAGTAGTAAACAAATCTGGGCTATTTTTGGATTCTTCATCGATTAAAAAATGTTTCTGTTTGCTCCTGCATACAGCTAACTGTATTCCGCAAGTATTGTAAGGTTAAAAAACTACACCCAGGAAGTTGGTACGGACATGTCGGACTTTAAAGAACTGAAGAAATGAATTTCTTCTAGTGTCTTCCATACTTTTTGAATCTTCCGTGAAAGAGATCGTAAAACTTTTCTCTTTACACGCTCTTGATCCTTTCTTGTTCCTTCCATTGTTAATATTGTTTCTATCGTTTCATTAAATCATCAAATCTGTTACGTGATAAAAGTGAACTCTTCGCACAGTCACAGTTACCAAGAGTTTCGAAACTTTCCGGTACTGGTCAACTTGCAGACCGTGATAGTGGCAGTCGTCTCTAAACGGTACACGATATACGGAAAAATTTTTAAAAATGATGTGATGACGAAAAGGTTTTAGGAATAGGAAAACGTTTGTGCCATTTTGCTGTCAAATGTCATTAAACTTTTGACTTGTTATTAAAAAAAGAAATTCTGCCGACTTGAACGTCGAACTCCTTGTCTATTAAGCTAAAGTGAAGTCAATAGAATATATCACTTTCAACTAAGCTGCAAACTCTACGGAGTCTTCACTAAGTATTTAAACGTAGATATTTACGAATGAAACGTAAAAATTTGATTATATTCAAGGCCCATCGAAAAAGCATCGAAGGAAATACTTACCACCACTTTGCGGAATTCAATTCCATATGAATTTTATTTAACATTTCAGCTGTTTTAGAAGAAACCGGAGAAGTTATGTTCACCTTTTAAAATACTGAACATATCAAAATTAATATACTGCTTGGATGCTTATATTAAAATTGGGCCTGATTTTTGAGTTACCGCGAAAATTAATACAGAATTTCTCTTTCCCCACTCTTTCGATCTTTTAACTCCGGTGTTTTCTGGTACGTGATCGCTAACTCTAAATGTTTTATAAATTGAGTTTTAACCTATTTTACAGTTAAGGAGAAGATAAAGATGGGTAGAAGTGCAATGATGAAACATGATATGCAGGAAGGTTAAAGTGGTGCATAAATGGATTATATCTATATGTTTGCATCTTTGTACCATTTTCTCATTATTTACAGAATGACCTCAAACTAAACTTTGTGTCTGTGGAAGATACTCTGCATCATTAATTTCTTTGAATATAAATTCTTTTCTTATTATTTACAGAATGACCTCAGCTTAGTTTACGGCGTAAAATCGGTAAAATTCACACCTCTTGATATGAGCTTATCGGAAATCCATTGCAGTGCATAAGGAATGCTAGCAAAAACACCAGGCACGTTCTGTTCACCGCAACCAACGCGGAAAGCTACAATACCCGCCTGATAATAACGACCTTCGACGCCAGGTATAGGACAAACCAACGGAGAACCTCCATCTCCTGTACAAGTGCCTTTGCCAATCTCACCCCCTGCACACATGAAGCTTTCGTGCAAATTATAATAGAAACCAAGACGAGTTTGCCTTAATTGATCCTGGCAGGTAGAATGTGGCACTACCGGTAACTCGATTCTTTTTAGGATAACTTGATATGTGCCGTCTCTACCAAATTTGTCTTTACCCCAACCGGTAGCCAAGCATCTCAATCCATCAAAATTAGTATTCGGCGGTGGCAAACAAATCGGACGAATATTTTCTTCCCAACGGAAAGGTTCTTCCAATATCAACAATGCTACATCATTGTAAAGCGTACCAATTCTATACTTTTCGTGGACAATTTTTTCCTTTACTTGCCTATCGACGTGCGGTAAAATTTCATTTGTATTCTGTGTATCCCATTCTCCAGCTCGTACAACTAATTGCTTGGCTTCATGATTCACTACGCAATGAGCGACTGTTACTGCGACATTGCGAGCGATTAGAGAACCACCGCATTCATACAAAAATATAACATCTTGATCGTCATCCTCTTCGACACGTAAAATAGCTAGCATCCAAGGAAATTCTCCGAATTCAGCCTCATCCGTTTTTACTGCGATTTTAAAGCCTACACCGTTTTGGTTTCGCCATCCGCAACCTTCTTGCGGTTCGGATGGTAAAGCAGGTATAACTGATGTTGTCCTCTGTCGCAGACGAAAAATTTTGTTTTTAAAAAGATTTTATATAAAATTCAAATCAACTTATACCTTTACCTTATTTGATAAATCGCAACAGATTTCGTTGTAGAGGCAAACTTCACCGTCAATGCGTACATCAATGAAAAATTCGCCTGTAGTGCTAATTGCTCCATCTACACACAAGTGCCTAGGCACGCATTCTTTATTTAAGCCGCATGATTTATATTTTGGATCAGGATCTGGCATAGGTAACGTGCAGGTACTCATGGTAGTTTCCAATTGTACAGTTGTATTTTCATTTGTGGGTTTTTGTAAAGTGGACATTTTATTAATTAAGTCATCCAGTGAGATTTGACCATGCGCTTGAGCAATGAATACACAGGACACGAATAAAATTAATTTTGCTGCCATTCTTAGTCTAAATCTAAAGCAAAATGTCAAGTGATCGCAAAGTTAAACTCAAAGAACTAACAAAGCATTTAGAAATTTTAGTTTACAGTATACAAAAAAGTTCGAATGGGTTATCAGTACAAATGTTATTGAAACTCGTGGGGAATTCAGCATAACATAAGAGTACTGATGTAAACATTTAGTTACGATTAACTGAGTGTATGTTTTGTAACATTGGTCGACATCATATTAAAATTGTGAATTCACTGATAACGTTAGGGGAAACCTAATAGGGGTTAGGTGAAGTACTTACCGATTTGGTGCGGTAGTATAGCTAAGTCGTTTTATTAACTAATTCCGGTTAGATGTACTCTGATTGTTGCAAGATTTATATGCAGTTATGCTATTGAGTGCATTAACTGCACATAAAATTTGGCGGTTTTTGTGAAGTGAAAAGTTCATTAATATTAGGTGATCCAGTGATATATACCATGCACTTAAGCAATGAGTACACAGGGCAAAAGTACAATTAATTACGTTGTCCTTCTTTTTCTTAATCTAAACAAGAATTCATATAAAACTGGAACTGGAAAAAGGTTTTAAATGAGCGTAATTTTGTTACTAATTTTTTTGTTTTTTGTTATAAAGTAACTCAAAATTGATACTTTAAAAATGAAAACTGGGATAACATTTGATTTGTAGAAGTAATTGACGGCAAAAACACGGATTGAGAACCCCAAACAAAGCCTTGGTTTTTCCAAAGATGTGCTTTATTGAATTTAAGGCAATATGCAGCGAAAATGCAGACAAGATTTAATTTTATATAAAGACGGCTTTGAATGAGAATAAACGGAAATCAATTTCTTACTGGTGTGAAGTCAGCCCACAAATTTTTTTGAAGGTTTGTGTCCTTGCTAAAAATTGACTTTGCTTAAATTGTCTTTGCTAAAATTGTCTTTGCTAACATGGTCTTTACTAAGATGATTTATAGTAAAGCGGCATGGAAATATAAACAAAATGCTTACAAAAAATAAGCAAAAATAGAAAACGCAAACATAAATGAAAAAATGAATCAAGCTTTAGGTCATAAAAAACACAAAAAAATAGTGCGCTTTTAATTCGACAAAAAATAACAATGTACAAACCGCGTTAAAAAAAATTTTAAACAAATAATACACCTACAGTTTTTTGATATGTTAAAGGGCTTTAGAAACTTTAAAAAAAAACCTAACATCATTACCCTACTATTTTCTCTATGTTTATGTGTTCAGCCTAAATGTTAAAGCCTCCTAAGTACCTTTTACCTCACACTGCATATACTTACTTTCCGTGCAATTCTTTCTAACTGCTCTCTGAGAACTAGTAGCTATGAACGATTTCCCATCTGTGTGGAAAAATTCTTCATACAGATGAAAAGTTCTCCATTCAGATAAAAAATTTCCCATAGAGATGAACAATTTATGTATATACATATATATGTATTTAGAAGAAAAATTTGTCTTTTATTAGTTGTTAGGCTTTAAACACAGTGAAGCCGCGCTTCTGCTAATCGGCACGGCTAATAGCAGCAAGCAATATGAGTATGAAAGGGTAAAACCTGGAACTTGGTCTACACATTTTGGACATGAAACATTGAAGAATTGAAGAAGTCAATTACTTACCAACGTCTTCTAGCTTCTTTAGATGTCAGTCGAAAAAGATCGTGAGACTATCTATGGTTTCATTAAAACATTTAAGCTGACATGACATGAATGGGCTCTGAACAATATTTGCATCTGGAGGACTTGAACATGTTCGATAATTATTACAATTACCACAAATTTTGCAATTTTGCAGAATTATTTAATGGCAGATGCCTTTTAATGACTTACGGAAAAGTTTTTGAAGGCAACGTGACAAAAAACAAAATAGGTTTAGGTGCCAAATATCATCAAATTAAACTTTTGGATGGTCATTCAAAAAAAAAAAAGAAAGAAACGCGCTGCATTGGGAATCATATCCGGGTTTGACGACTTGAAAGTCCCACTGCTTGTCTATTAAGCTGTTGTGAAATCAATAGAAAAAGTCACGTTGATATAAGCTGCGAAGTCTACGGAGTCTTCGCTAAGTATTTAAATGTAAGCATTTACGAATGAATCATTAAAGTGCAACGAAGTCCATCGAAGACACTAAATATTCGAAGGAAATACCTACCACCATTCCATGAAACTCAATTAAAAATGAATTTTATTTAAAATTTCAGCTATGTTAGAGGAAACAGGAGAGGTCAGTTTTCACGTTCACCTTTTAAGACAGTGAACATTTAAAAAATAATACAATGCTTGAATCTTTATATTAAAATTGGTAACACTACTAACCTGACTTTTTGAGTTGTCGCGAAAAATAGTACAGACTTTCCTTTTCGCTGATCTTTCGATATTTCAATTCCGGTGTTTTTAAATACATACCCGCTGACTAAACATTTTATAGATCGAATTGTAATCTATTTTAACAATTAGTAAAATAATAATAATTATCGGATACAATTAAAGAGAAGACAAAGATGAGTAAAAAGTATAATAATAAAATAATCTGCAGGGAGTATTATATAAATTAATTATATCTAAACTTTGTGTCTGTGGAAGATAATCTGCATCATTAATTTCTTTTCTCATTATTTACAGAATGACCTCAGCTTAGTTTACGGTGTAAAATCGGCAAAATCCACACCTTTTGATATAAGCTTATCAGAAATCCATTGTCGCGCATGGGGAATGCTAGCATAAACACCAGGCACATTCTGTTCAGCACAACCAACGCCAAAAGCTACAATACCCGCCTGGTAATAACGATCTTTGACACCAGGTATAGGACAAACCAATGGAGAACCTCCATCACCTTTACAAGTATCTTTGCCGAGCTCACCGCCTGCACACATGAAGCTTTCGTGTAAATCATAATAGAAACCGAGACGAGTTTGCCTTAATTGATCCTGGCACGTAGAATGAGGTACTACCGGTAACTCGATTCTTTTTAGGATAACTTGATATGTGCCATCTCTACCAAATTTGTCTTTACCCCAACCGGTAGCCAAGCATCTCAATCCATCAAAATTAGTATTCGGCGGTGGCAAACAAATCGGACGAATATTTTCTTCCCAACGGAAAGGTTCTTCCAATATCAATAATGCTACATCATTGTAAAGCGTACCACGTTTGTACTTTTCGTGGACAATTTTTTCCTTTACTTGCCTATCGACGTGCGGTAAAATTTCATTTGTATTCTGTGTTTCCCATTCTCCAGCTCGCACAACTAATTGGTTGGTTTCACGATTCACTACGCAATGAGCGGCAGTTACTGCGACATTGCGAGCGATTAGAGAACCACCGCATTCATACAAAAATATAACATCTTGATCGCCATCATCTTCGACACGTAAAATAGCTAGCATCCAAGGAAATTCTCCGAATTCAGCCTCATCCGTTTTTACTGCGATTTTAAAGCCTACGCCGTTTTGGTTTCGCCATCCGCAACCCTCATGAGGTTCCGGTGGTACAGCAGGTATAACTGATTTTGTCCTCTATTGCAAACGAAAAATGTTGTTTTTAAAAAGATTTTATATAAAATTCAAATCAATTTGTTGTACCTTATTTGGTAAATCGCAACAGATTTCGTTGTAGACACAAACACCGTCAATGCGTATATCAATGAAATTTTCGCCGGTAGTACTAATTGCTCCATCTACACACAAGTGCCTGGGCACGCATTCTTTATCTAAACCGCATGATTTATATTTACCAAATTCTCCAGTACGAGTAGTAACCGGTGGTTTCGAAGTTGGTGTCGGGGTTGGATCAGGATTTGGCATTGGTGGCGTGCGGGCACTTACTGTGGGTTCTGTTCGTGCAGTTGTATCAACATTTGTGGTTTTTGGTGAAGTGAAAATTCCATTAATTAAATCATCCAGTGAGACCTGACCATGCACTTGAGCAATGAATACACAGGACACGAGTAAAATTAATTTCGCTGCCATTCTTAGTCTAAGTCTAAAGCAAAATGACAAGTGATAGCAAAGTTACACTCAAAGAAAGCAAAGCATTTAGAAATTTTAGTTTATAATAAAATAATGAAAAAGTTCGGACAGGTTATCAGTACTAATGTTATTGATACTCGTTGGGAATTCAGCATAACGTAAGAGTATTAATGTAAATATTTAGTTATGTTTCATTGCCTGTAGATTTTATAACACACAATTATCAATGGAATATTAAATTTGTTAATTCAGTGATAACTGATGAGCAAAAATCTAACAGACGTTAGTTAAAATGCTTACTAGCTTGCTTAGAGATTCTAGCTAAGTTGATTTTTTAACTAATTCCATGTAGATGTGTAGGTGCAGATATTGCAAGATTGTATGTAGTTATGCTATTGAATGCGTTGAATATGCAACCAATAATGTGTTGTTCCCAAGGATGAATTTGTTGGACCATTACAGGTGATCTGGCCAGATTAGAGGATCAAGAACAATCGGATTCATCGTCAATGTTCCACTGATTTACACTCTGCTTTTTATCTTTCGGATATCGTAGTGCGCGTGCCCACTTTTCATTATGCCCGGAACTTGACTTATTTTAAGCTCTCAAGAACTATATTAAGTAAAACCCCAACAGCAGGGAAAAGCTACACTGTTGCCTATAGTTTAAGGATAAGAGTTTTATATGGAGAATTCACAGTCTGACAAATGCGCCGACAATGTAACGTCACGTCTCAAAAAAAACCGCTAACTATTTTTCATACACATGGCGTTATAGTATTGAGTATACCGCGAAAATTACTTTTGTAGAATAGCACAACAGAATAGTGCTTACAGTAAACTTGCATACGCTGCTCCGTTCATTACAGTATCAAATACAGTCAAGTTTTGTCCTTCCAAAAAAAAAAAAAAAATACAAGTTTTTGTAAGATACTCTTAAACAGAAGTGCGAAAATTTCACCACATGGTTTGTAGCTTTCTAAAATGCATATCGAAAGTGAAGTAAAAAACTTGTAAAGCCAATTTTTTTTGTCTAATCCATTAGTCTCTCCTTTTATAAAGGTAACGTTTTCCATCAAAAAATAAAGCGGTAAAGAATTACATTCAGCTGCGGCGTATACTGACTAATTTTAGTGTAAAGGAAAATTGAAAAAGGAATGAAATTTCGATACTATAAATATATATAGGACATGCTCTACTACTGTCCAAAATTATTAGGTGTCGAAATTTCATTTTTTTTTTTTGTTTTGATTTTTTTTAAACTCTACCTAAGTTTGTTCGGATGGATGTAGAAGAGTAGAAAGCGCAAAAGAACTTAAGATGGACTTACTTAAGCCTAAGCCTATTTGCCTACCTGTCTGTCTGTCTGTGATCTATCCATGTGATTTTTTCGTATTTAACCTAGAGTTCGTAATTTTCGAGATATTCTGAGGAAATTAGGTACACTAGCGTGTTTTGGACCTTGTAGTTCTATTTTTTGGATAACTCTATAATATATTTATATAATTTTTCGTGGTTTCACACCAAAGTGAAAAATTGATAAATTGGTGTAGGTGGCAATGGTCTGTCTGAGCCTCTGCTATATATTTTTATTTGTTTTAAGATAAAGGTGGTAGATGTAAAAGTTTCGACCATAGCCGAATATAAATGTCTTATTTTGTTAAATTAGATTTGTACATTGCATTGGTAATTTGTATTTATAGTTTATAATTCTAAAATAATATTCTCATTACATTAATAGAAACATCATGATAAGGGAACTTACTCATTACATTATACTAAATGTAATTCCATAATATTCATAACACAAATCATAAGTTCAGAAACGGGCAAACAATAAAAAAAGCTGTGCAAAACTTATTAATTAATATTATTTAATGTTTGTTTGTCTATCACTATTATTTTTATTATATATTATATATTGTATATTATATATTATATATTATACATTATATATTATATATTATATATTATATATTATATATTATATATTATATATTATATATTATATATTATACATTATATATTATATATTATATTCTATCTATTATGAATTATATATTATAATAAGCCAAATTGCTGGTTTTTTTCAACAAAATTCAAACACATTTTTCTTATATTCTAAATTAATTTATTAACTCGTGCCATTTCGATCGATAACCTTTTGTCATTTGTCTGAAAAACCCATCTGGCTATAACAGTAAATACTCCTAAATTTCAGGGCGAAAAACAAAGAACCTGATTTTTGAGGAATTCTTGTCAGCTTACAAGTCAACTTTGCATCATTATGAAAGTTCTGCAGAGAATCAAGCTAATGGTTGTCGAGCGAAGCAAAATGCAGCCAAATTCTCTTTTGCCTAATCATGATAAATGTCGGTACTCTATTAGTAATGGTTTCCCTACCGATCAATGCGGAATCCTTTACGTGTTATCTAATCGTATTATTGAGAGTACAAATACTTGTTGAAGGTTTTTTTTTGACAACTTTGAAACTTCATTCAGAGAAATTAGTACAATATATGTTATTCAAAGTATTGTTAGTTAACACTTCATGAGATGTACGATTCTCTTTCAGTTCCACCAAACCGTCTTAAGTGGCGTCAATCCTTACGTGACTGCACCATTTGCACAGTTTCATGTATTTTGCCCCTACAAACAGTTTCACTTATTATTGCCCTTTGCCCCCTTAGTCCATTATTAAACTGTTCAAAAAAAGCGGGTTTTATTTCGTTTCAGCAGTGATTCACAAACGAAAATTCATTCCATTATATTTGAAATTTTAGTAGTTATAATAGTTAATGTACTTTTTGTACTCAGCCTTATGCAAGTGGTTTCAAATTTTTTTTATCAATGTTTTACTTTAGAATATCGAAGTTTTCATAGCGCAAATAAGTAAAGCATTTGCGTGCTACTAATTTTGATAGAGTATCTTCACCATCGACACCGTGAACGTTTTCACACGTGAAAACGTGGAAAACGTTATTGCCTTGATCTAAGTGATATTGTGAAAAAAGCGAATTCTTCTAGAAATTTGCCTCACTTTGAAAACGCAATTACTTTCCATTGAATTAACAACTGTTACAATGTTATTTCTAATTACCTAAAAACTATTAAATCTATCTGGTAGTAAAAAAAATGCTCAGAATTTTGTCTTTGTCGCAACATGTTATTACAATTACTGTTATGTTCAATTACGCATTTTTTCTTTATATTTTGTGTCTATATATTAAATCGTTTTTTCGCCCTACGTTTGCTTTTGTCTTAGACGAATAGCATAATTTGTCCTTCTTCCTTCGAAATTTTTGAGCTGAAAATATCATCTAATTTGTAACTTTAAGTTCACTCTTAGTTTTTTCTTGAAACTTTGCTCGTCACAATTGATATTCAAGTAAATGTGGCCAAATATTTGCCATGAATCACCAAAAAATTCGTAGCTTGTATAATAACCTTCGAAGTGCTATGAAATCATACATATATATGAATTTTTATAAACGATATGTAGAATAGGTTGCATGATCGATTTCGTTCAAGCAAACTTCATACATAGACTTCTGGTATCCATTAATACATTCTACTAAGTATTCTATTTTTGCTCACACTCCACTCATTATAATACTGCAGAATACTATAATATTTCTCTAAACACAATCCTACAAACATTTATTTGTTTCAAATCGTAATTTTGTATTTTTTCTTCTTCTTCATTCTTCTAAATATTCTATCTTTGCTCACACTCCACTCGCTATAATACTGCAGAATACTGTAATACTTCTCTAAATGCAAACCTGCAAACATCTATTTGATTTAAACTGTAATTTTGTATTTCTTCTTCTTTTTTCTACTAAATATTCCATCTTTGCTCACACTCCACTCGCTATAATACTGCAGAATACTGTAATACTTCTCTAAATGCAAACCTGCAAACATCTATTTGATTTAAACCATAACTTTTCCTTTCTTGTCGAATTCGAATAAATCATTCACCATAATACTGCTTAATACTGTAATGCTTTTCTAAAGACGAAGCAGAAAAGATGTATCTTTTTTCTTTGCATACTACTAAAATGTCATTCATTATAATACTGCAAGATAATGTTATATCTATATATGTCCATTTAATATGGCTTTAATATATACTGCGCTAATAAGTATCTCATCTGTTTCACATACAGAGACCTAAGCAGTACTGCAGTATCTCACAATGAATTGAAATAAATTATAAAAATTAATTTGAGTCTGCTTGGCGGACTCTCAATAATTGTTCAACGACATATAAATCTTACTTTATAAACGCACATTAAAAGAAGCTTAAATCAGGATTTTTAAATTATTATTTTAATTAATATTTCAAGTAATTCAAAACCTGTAAAATTATAAAATGAATTGACATAAAACTGGAACTGGAAATTTGTTTTGCTTTCTATTAGATACTAAATAAAGTATTAAAATGGCAACTCAAAATTGATGCTTAAAAAATGAAACCTGGAATAATATTTGGTTTGTAGAGGTAATTCACTGCACAAAAAAAACGATTTGAGAACCCCAACATTTAGCATAGAAGTGGGCACAAGATTTAGGTTTATTTAAAGGCGCGGTATTGGTTGACAATAAATAGAGGAATAGATTTTTTTTTGGATTAACTCGTTATATTCCGACCAAAAGTTTCTTCTTCTGAAATCCTTGCAAAACAGTTAAATTTTTTTTTTTTTTTTTTTTGTTATTCCCATTTAATTAATTATTAATTATAATGTATACATATTATCAACAATTTGATTTGGTTGGAAAAAAAAATCACAGATAACTAAATATTATAAACTGGTTTTTCCCAATTGAACTTGCCTCGACCAATACCTTTAGCTAAACTTGTAACCACTTCACGTTTCAACTCAGAAAAAAAAAACAATCGTACTACAACTCAAAAATTGTTTACATTTTTTTTTTTTTTTTTTTTTTTTTTTTTTTAATATAGTATTGCTTTTCACTCACAATTTATTAAAATGAATTCGTAATTTACCGTTATAAGCTTTGATCACCACAACGATCTGAGAAGAACTGTTTGAAACTAAAACAAATAATCTTTGTCTGAGAAAGATGGCATCATCTGAGCGTAAGCGAATGAGATAATTTCCAAAAATTTGAGTTTCTAAATTTCCTCTACATGGAAGCTAAAAGTAACATATAGTATAAGTTTAATATGTGTGAATGAATGCGTAACATCTTAGAGACTTCACAACAAAAATTGTGCTTAACATTAAAATCCGGTTCAATTTATCCGTATTAGTCTGCATAATGATATATGCTGTAATAATTCTATGATTTTTGCATAAAATTTTGAAAAATTCGTTTTATTAAAACTAATTTTTAGGTTTTAAAACTTTAAAAGTAATCATTATTTTAATATATTTTACTAGTCAATAGAATTGACAATAGCTAAAAAAACCTTTAGGGGCTGAACACAATGACGCTGCTATTATATCTACATAAAGTTAAAGGTATGCAAAATCATGTAAAGCGCGGCTTCTTTGAGTTTTCAGCTTTAAACATCGAAAGAGAGGACGGGCTTTTATTGCATACATTTGATGTTCTGCCTGCAAGAACCGGAAATGTACTTGACGCCCTCTAAGAATGATTTTCGATCAACCCTTAAAAATGAAGTTGCCACCTAATTGTAGTTGGATTCCAATAAACTTAACATCAATTGCAGCAGACGATAATAAGAACAATAGGTGTGAAACGGAATATAATTTAATACATTAATTAAAATCCCTCCATCAATATTATTTGATCTATTTTGTCTATATATCTGACACTCTAAGCAGAAAACTTCAGCATCTTGGACACTTGGCTTCAACCAACTATTCGTGAAAGCTATAATTTGTCCTAAAAATACACGAATACAGTACATGACGGTACAAGGTCCTTAAAAGATAAATTATTTCTGGGTCTGGTAGAATTTATCTTGATTAATTTGCTGACCTTACTCAAATTCCGGCCAGTAGTTTTAAACTTGATGTAACTGCCAATCACGGTTGTTGTTGCATCAAATGCATATCGTGAGATAAAAAGAGCTTTATGTGAGGATATAATAAGCGATTCGGTCGCTGTGTGGAAACATACAGCAACAAAGAGATTAAAAATCTGTGAGGAATATGAAACATAAGCGCATTGTGGTGAACACCAACCACATTCAAAGGAGGGATTAACATCCGTAGCAGTATTACCAGCAGAATTAATTTGACTCTAACTACAGTACATGTGTTAGTGGTAGCAGGGGAGCATTATTAATAATATTGGTCACAACATTTCGTTACTTTGAGCATTAATAACTTGCTCAAAGATGCGGTCCTCAAACACTACCATAGGTAGACTTTCAAGAACCTTCGTCTGAATACCCATATTAGACGATGATTTCACATTACTTTGATTATAATTTCTAATCATAAAAACCCAAAACACAGCCTGAATCATTATCCAAGTTATATCAGAGGATCTGCTGGCTTTAGCAACAGCTGTTCAAACTGCTCATTGTCCTTACCTAATTGTTCTAATTACATCTCTTCTGAAGAACCTTTTATGAGATGCCGTGATGATTGAAAATATATAAAAATAATTTAAAGAATTAAAGATTTTCTTGTTGGACTTGGCGGTAAACTCACTAAGATCCTTAAGTAGACCGTTAAATAGCTCTTTGAAAGAGTTTAAAGAAATTCAAATCTTTCTGGCGGCAATTAGTGCAGGCCGAGTACAACCCTTTAAACTTGTTAGCAATTTAATGAAGTTATCTTCCATTAAGATTAAGGATGAGCAAGCCAACAATATAAATATCTTTCAGCTGACCCATTAGAGTTTTCTTCTTTTGAGTTACCTTTAGCTTGACACTTAACTTAACCACAGTACGTATTTGTCAATAATTCCGGCTTGAATGGCTCAGCTTATAGATTAGAAATATATTGTTTTTGGACCGCACTTAAAAATCTAAAGACTTCTTAGCTTTTTAGCAATACTTTAAAGAAGCTTTTAAAAATTAATATCAGCAAAACCCGGACACTCGCAGAAGTATGAGCGAATTGCACATTGAGTTATTGTAAATATTGTTACTTTTGTGATTATTTGATATTGTTATTGTAATTATATTTGAATTTATTTGTCGTGTTGTTGTTGTTTATTTTATATTATATATTGGGTCGGCAACTAAGTAATTATCGATTTCTTTAATAAAATAAAAGGTTTTTTTTTACTTGGAATGAAGTTTAATCTATAATGCTTTTGCCATCTCTCTGACAACTTGAAAATTCCATGCTCGTAGAAAGTCTGATCCTTTTCGGCCAAGGTCTGTGTTAAGTGCGATTTTACAGCGTCCGCATCGTTGAAAATTTTACCACAAAAGGTGTTGGCCAGGGATCGAAATAAGTGGTAATCCGATGGCACAAGATCAGGACTACATGGTGGGTGTATCATCAATTCCCAACCAAGATCCATCAATTTTCGACGAGTGGCCAAAGAAGTGTGGCCTAGCATTGTCCTGACGAAAAATGAAACCTTTACGATTGACCAATTCTGGTCGCTTTGCCTTGGCCGCTGCATTTAATTTGTCCAATTGCCGAAAGTAGACTTCCGAATTAATGGTTTGGTTACTTGGAAACAATTCTAAATACACCCGGCCTTTTCAATTCCACAAAATTGCTAACAACATTTTCTTTTGTTGGATATGTGCTTTTCAAGTGTTTTGTGATGACTCATTAGGGATGCACTAAGATCGTTTTCGATTGACATTGTTGTACCCAATTCACTTTTCGTGTCCAATGATGATTCGTTTAAAAAACGAATCGAATTCATTGCGTTTAAGCAATAATTCGAAAGCGCTAATGCGCTTTGTCAAATGAATTTCTTTCAAATCGTGCGGAACTCAAATATCCAACTTCTTAACGAGACCGACACGTTTTAAAGGCTTCTCAAGGATTGTATGTGAAACATTTAACTTCTCTGCCATCTCCCGTGTAGTTACATGACGATCCGCTTCAATGATGGTTTTGATTTCATCCAATGAACTCGTAAACCTAGATAAGGATAACTGCTGACATATATAAGAAGAAGAAGATCATAATATATATGGATATCATAAAAATGGGAGTGAGAGACATTTATAATAGAAATCGGCAGTTACTTAGTTGCCAACCTATTAGTTGCTTTTAAGCTATTGGTATCTCTATCGTTGATTAGTAATTATTGCTCTATAGGTTCTTAACAATACTATTGACAACCTTATATCAATAATTTTCACGAAGAATCAAGATACGCTTACAAATATAGCTTTGGCGCTGTTGCATTTAATTCTATTCGAGTACAGTACACAATTTTAATTATTTTAGAGATTGTTTGTTTATTAAGAGAGTTTTTTTTTTTTGGTTATATAAAACACTACCTAA
This sequence comes from Glossina brevipalpis, assembly GCA_000671755.1. Taxonomy (NCBI): domain Eukaryota; kingdom Metazoa; phylum Arthropoda; class Insecta; order Diptera; family Glossinidae; genus Glossina; species Glossina brevipalpis. The sequence goes on from KK351144.1 coordinate 271,342, forward strand.
ACTATAATCATGAAATTAGCATACAATTTATGCATTTCTTGTTACGTTCACACGTTTTCTTTAATAAAATTTTTGTCATAAATATTTATTTCTATTTTATTTCGATTTAATTATATAATTTAATTAATTGAAATTAAAATTAAAATTAATTAATATTAAAATTTAAAAAAAACATTACTCTCATCTAAAATATATAAAAAATTAGTAAAAAATTTCTTATAACATTCGGATTGAAAAGTTCGAACATCAAAAAAGTCCACAAAATAATTTCGGATAATCGTAATATAATAAAAATCGTAATATAATAAAAATAAAATAATTATTTTTAAGATTATTATTATTATTTAAATGGACTATAAAAAATAATATTTATAATTTAAATAAAGATTTATTTGAGAGGGATATATTTTTATTTAAATATAATTATGTTATAAAATATAATTATTTATAGGTATATTATAAAATAAGTTTTATTTAAAGTATTTTATAAGTAATTAGTTAATTTTAGATATAATAGTAGAATTAAAAATAATTTAATTTAACAAATTATAATATATGTGAGAGGAATATTTTAGTTTATTAGTTATTTTTATAAGCAGATATTTACTAAATTTAGTTGATTATATTAATAAATTTAATAGATAAATATAAGTATAAATAAATACTATTTTTAGTTAATTTAATTAAATTAATAAGTAATTTAAAGTAATCTATAGAATTAAAATTACTTATAAATTATATAATAAAATATTTAATGAAATTTTAATTTTTAGTATATTATATAATTTAATTATCGGTAAATAAATTTGAGATATATTTGAGAGAGATATATTTTATAAAGTTGTTTGAAATAGCTGAGACCCTAAAAATATCAAAAGAACGTTTTGGACATATCGTCAATGAATATTTGGATATGCGAAAGCTCTGTTCAAAGTGGCTGCCGCAGCGAGCTCACAATCGACCAGAAACAACAACGAATTGATGATTCTAAGCAGCGTTTGGAGCGTTTGTTCAATCGCAATAAACCCGAATTTTTGCGTCGATATGTGACAATGGATGAAACATGACTCCATTATTTCACACCGGAGTCCAATCGACAATCAGCCGAGTAGACTGCACGTGATGAACCGACTCCAAAGCGTGGCTTCACTAAAAAATTATAACTCACTTACTAATAGCGCAACAGCTGTGAAATTTATACACGTGGCTTCTGAAGGTTAGGGCTAACTAAAAATCATATGGATTTAATACTAGTAGCGCTATCTATGTGTCAGCCTGCGGACTTTTCGGCTCACCTGATAGGTAAAGGAAAGGAAAGTACAACGTTACCAGGTCTAAGGGCAAATCGTTCAAAACATAAGCTTTACGAGATGACTTAAATTAAGAACATTTAAGGCTTCAAAAACAAACAAATTACTCCTAGAATGCAACAGACACGATAACCAAAAATTTCCTCAATTTTTATATATATTTTATTACAGATTCTACAGTATCGGAAAATAATTAAAAACTGCCCAAGCGAGTGTTGATATTTTAATTTTTCTTATTGTTTTTGTGGTTTTTTTAAATAAAGATGGGAGGGATATAAAAGATTCGGCCACAGCCGCGTACAAGTTTCTTATTTGCTTATTATTATTTTTTTATTCTAAGCGTGTCTGTACGCTGATTAAGCCCAGTTTCGAATTTCATCAATTCATAAACATATCTACAAACATTTGTTTTCAAAATTCGAGCTATGAATGATGATGAAAAATGAAGTGAGGGTGAGGGAGATATAAACAGTGAAACTGTCTCCGAATTATATGCTAATTAAAATTATAAATACATTAAGCTAACGTAGTAGTCGTTAATTGTGTATTTTTTAATAATAAAAATGGTTTATTAAAATGCTTCAATAGCGGACACAAAAAGTTTCTGTACAAATTGAGATTTTTTTATTGAAAGATGTATTAAATTCTCAAATAATTTTTTTAAATTATTTTACTGTGTATTATATTCGTGGTACTTAAATTACGATAACAATACTATTAATCAATATTTTAATTATTTTCCCATGAATATATGCAAAAACAAAGTCGGTTTTTCTTGAGAAATCTGAAAAATAGAACATTTTTTTACCCTACATCGTTTATAAAAAGGTCATATTAAGTTTTTGAGTATGCATCCAATACTCTATAGGTCTTAACGTAAACCAATTGCGATATTTGCAATTGATATTAGAATCATTTTCTGAATCGATTTTCAGATTTTAGAAATTATTTAGAACCATTTTCTGAGTCAATTTTTAGATATCAGAAATTATTTACAGACATTTTCCTTAATTGATGTCTATCTATCTTTCTGACATCATGTCTGTCCGTCTTTCTATTCGTCTGTTTGTCCCTCTGTCTGTACGAAGTATTCTTGTATTCAGATTATCTGTCAGCATTTTACACATCTTCTTTGTGATCTGATAGATAAGTAGTGGCTGCAGCCTGGCAGATGTACGCCCGATCGGTAGTTGTTATGCCTTTACTGGGTACTCTGATACTGATAGCTGCGGCCACATATGAGTCGTTTACATTGACTTTTTTATTTAAAACCAAGAACGAACACTAGTGAAAATAGATTAAACCGGTTTTATTTTTTTACGACCACTCCTAACATTATTCGTTGCTTTGAAAAAATCGTTATATAAAAAGTATTTGCAATTTTTAAGGCTTCTCGACAAAAATCAGTCGGGAATATTATTTAATAATAATATTAAGAAACGCGGAACATCTGCTTCGAATAGAACAAGTGTTTGAATCCTTTCCCATATAATAGTCGTTAGGAAAAACAAATCTTTACATGACAAAAATATCTGATGTTTTTTGTAATTTATAATGAAAAACCCTCAAAAAGGCTAATTCAACGTACAAATGTACTGCACTAAATTTGGTCTACGTTCGTCTATTTTGCGTACTCACTTTCATACAAGAATTTTCATGAAAAAAATAAACTTTTCTATAGCGACGCCAATCAATTTTTAGTAGTTTATGATGTCTATGAAAAAGGTTAGTATATTAGATGGATACCCTACATAGGTTCATTCTTGGAACGCTCTTCCAAATAAAGTTTTTTTTCAAAATATTAATTTTCTAAAAATTATTTCTTATTATTTTGTTAAATTCCTAATTTTTTTTGTAAATTCTTCCTTAGATGGTAGCAAGCGAGATGGTGTAGGTTATGTAATAGGTAGCCTTCCTCAACTATAATGTTTTATTTGCTTTTTTGTGTATACTTTCAACTTACTAACATGAACTGGTAATATATATTTTTATTCTGTCTTTTTTTCTATCTTCTGTGAAAATATGTTTTTTATATATAAAATTTTTTTTTTGCCGGATATAGTTAGTGATCGCTTTGTAATTTAAAAATAAATTAAAATTTTTTCGATACAAAAACATTTATGAATTCCCGATTATGATATCAATTAATTCAAATTTTTCGGAGAAAAAATTTGTATATATACCCCCCCTCATCCGCACTCCTCCCAATCAACTCTACTTGTTATATACGTAGACACACACTGTGTGGATATTTATTTATTAAATGTAGATACAATTGAAGAGCGCATACGCAATGCAAGAATAAGTGTATGAATGAAAAATGTTGTCTAAAGATTTTCTTCAGTTGCGACAATTCACTCGCAGACACGAAACGATTCGTTGCAAATACTTTTAAAGCGAAATACAAATAATTTCTTGGAAGAAAAAAAGAAACAAAAAAACTCTGTATAATCAACAACAATTTATATAAATTGTGATAAAAGTGCAATTATATTATTTAATTGAAAATCTTTTCGATATTTTAGGCTTTGAAAAATGATAAACCGTTCTTTAAAATAGCGCAATACATACTCATTCTTCATATATATATTCATATGTATCTATACATATATATACATATGATTTCTTGTGTGTACTTATAAACGTGTGTATTATTGCTGACAAAACGTTAAAAATAAACGCAAAACTGCTTAAGTTTCCTTGGAGAAGACAATCAGTGCATTGAACGACAATATTTTGATGCGCTAAATTACATACATATCTCTAGATATCGGTCCAGTGAATTTTATCTCTGTGAAGAGAGAAAAAAAAAAAAAGTGAATTGCGTAAATAAAGTTCATGGTCAAGGTCCAAATTTAGCTTATAATTTGATATGAACACGATGGGTATATCAACCGATCCAGCTTTACTCCAAGTGGAATTATCGCAAAACTTAATAGAATCACCATCGGTATCTACGTTCATGCCGGAAGAAGAAGCTTCTATTTATCCATTACTCTCATCAAATATGAATGGCACCGTAACACCACTAACTTTCTCTCATCCCCTAACACCGTGCATTGATAATGATAACGACAGTAACATTTCGACAAATTTGTGTAATGAAGACGGTAAAGTTGAAACCAGCTCATCATCGGGTAGTAGCTCGGGTATTGGTATAAGTGTACCTAGTGATATTGATGCTTCGACGACTCTATTTAATAAGCATTCGTATAAGCATCTACCGAATAATAATGTTATACAGGTAAAGGTTCAAAAGACAATACGCTACACGTACTTATCGTTTAAGTTTAATGCTTTTCCAGGATGCGAACGGTCACGGGCCTAATGGAAATCTTCCTCTACCGAAGGATACACCTTCGTTTGTCTCATGGAATTGGCCTTTGATACGCAAATGCACATTTTTCGTTTTTATGTCCAGCCTGCTTGCTATGTGCGCGATAGTAGTAGCTATGATAGTAACGCTGCCTAAAATCTGTAATCCTAAGTAAGTGAAAAATTTTTGATATATCACAGTAGATTACAATTAATTTTTTTTCTTTCTCTCTGCAGAACAACTTGGTACCATGGTAGTGTTTTTTACGAGATTTTCCCAGCCAGTTTTCAAGATTCAGACAATGATGGTCTAGGAGATCTAAGAGGCATAGCAAAACGTATCGATTATTTCAAAACATTAGGTGTATCAGCTATACGCCTTAATTCCGTGTTTAATTCACCTCATTATCCAGAAGATTTTAAAAACATTACATCACTAAAGAATATTGCTCCCGTCTTGGGACACTTAGATGATATGCGTCAATTAACGCATATGCTTCATAGTCACAATATCTCGATAATATTAGATGTTCCTTTGTATCCATTTATACAAAAACTAGGTGAATCAAGAGGAGATTTGTTTATTAATAATTCAATTGATGGCAACATTGACAATGAGTACTTGACTACCGTACCGCCTCAAATGTTTATCACGGAGAATCCTATTACCGAATCTTTACATTATTGGGCTGGGATGGGAATAGATGGCTTTTACATTAAAGGCTTAGAACATATTGCGGATCTAGAAAATTTACCTCATCATTTAATCGAATGGAAGAATATTTTAGGTGCGGATAGACCCCTTATAATTGAAGCTCTAGTTCTGTCGAAATTGTCGCTCAATCAAAGGCAAATGGTTCTTACGAATGTTGACCTAGTCGATGTTCATTTAGATGTTTTTGTGGGAACTACTCAACTGCAGAAAAAACTAAATTCGTTAATGCATTCTGATATGCGGCCTTCAAACACTGGTGCATGGATACATTGGTCTCTCGGAGGTGTAGATAAAATGCGTCTTACGCGAAATCAAAGCAATGTCGATTTTACATTAGCTGCAACTCTTATGCAACTAATGCTGCCCGGTACATGTAACATTTTCTATGGTGATGAAATTGCTTTACAACCGGCTTATGACTCACTTAACGAACATGGAGAGACTGAACATCTGCATCACTTGGCAATAATGCGATGGTCGTTTAACGATAGCCTAAAGTTTAGTAATCGAGAAACACTTCCCTGGTTACCGAAATCACCAGACGTAGATTTCCATCAATTACAATACATTAAGAAAATGATCGCTTTACGTAATCGCTCCCCTTCCATATACAAAAATGCAATTTGCAAGTCAGACGCTGTTCTACAAAATACAGCTATCAGGCGTAGTTATGACGATATATTAATAATTGAGCGAGTTTATCCTCGTCGCAATTCGTTCGTATCAATTTCAAATTTCGGTCGGAAAGATGTAACAATGGATATGACATCTTTATACTATAGTGGACTCGTAATGTTAAACAATTCCGATCAAAAAATATATTTTAGTGATTTTAAAATTAATGCTCAAGAGACCATTATTGTGCGCTTAGATAAGTAATATAATTTGTGGTTTCAATTTATTATAAATCCTATATAAGGATGAATCTTCCTTTAAACCTTTTTTTAATTATTTACAATAAATTGTTGAAAGAGAATGAATAAAAAGAAATAAATATAAAACACAAATCCAATATACAAATAAATAAAAACAAATAAGATATTCGTCTTTCCTTTTTAAGACAATGTTCCTAAGTAAGTAATGGGTAATAAATGAGAACGGGGTAATGAAAAAAACAGCAAATGTTTTATAAAGTTTACGGTTAACGGTTACGATTGAAAAACAGAGTTGCATTCACTCAATTTGAAAAGGATTTTCTTAGCTGGGATCATTGTAGAAATTACCCTAACAGAGATATTTTGCATTGAACTATGATAGACGCAAGATATGTAGGTATGTGTCATCTTTTATATGGATCATTTATCACAGATTGTTAGTTACTCTCTTTTGCCCTCTAAGTTACAGCTTTTCAATAGAAGGTTTTGCGGGCGAATTTGTGGTCCTACTCCGTACAAATTAAAACATGTCTAACATTTCACTTTTCTAACAATTAAAGTGACATTTAACGGTTAGATTAATAAAGAGAGTTCAAGAAGCGTATTTTTTAGTCTGTTAGCATCAACCTTAATTTTGATGAGATCAGTATGAAAATGATCGGAATAACAATGACTTGAAAATATCTATGTATGTAGAGATATATTTTATAAATTTGTTATTATTTATGTGCGTTAACTGAACAAGAGTATATCAAGGTATTACGCTTAAGAGATCTATTTTATTGTATTGAAATGTCAGCAAAAATCCACAAGTGTTGGTTCATTCATAAACTGCCAAATTTGCCTACTGTGAATTGCATGCATTTATGTTTAAATACTTTCGCTCTTTATTCTCTATTTTTTTTTAATCCATTTTCTCCCAATATAAACAAATGTTTTTTTTTCATGTTTTTAAATCCAATGCAGCGTTGCCGAATTGATGTAAATTGCTTTAAAGCACTGCAATAGTGAAATTGAATTCCAAATACCGTTAAATGTTTGCATTAATGATTGAAGAATGAAAAATCAAATGAAACAAAGAAGAAATTATATACTACGTTTGGTTTTAAGAAATTTTTACGTTTTTTAAAGTAAAAAAAAACACACACGTGTAGCAATACTTTGAACGATTCATTGCGATTCACTGCTGCAAAACACAATTTGTCTTTAATTTACAGCAAATTACAGCTTTGTCTTAATAGAATACATTTCACGTTTTTATGGCAACGCTGTTGCTCATGATCACGATATGTAAACAAAAGCCGTTAAGTTATTCCACATATTAGTATGCTTTAGTTGCATTAATCTCCAGTTCTTTTATTTAAGAGAAACGAATTGGTTGCTTATTGCGCATGAATTTTAAAAAGTCATTGTTTTAACATTCAATTAAGACGAGTTTTTGTACACGCTTTTATATTTTTCTTTAAAACCTTCAGTGAACTAGGACTTTATTAAAATAATTACGCATAAAAACAATATTTTATCCGTGTAATTATTAAGTATAAACAGTAACTTTTTCATCATAATGTCTCAAGAGATAGTTGTGCATAGTGTTGTGATCTTATTGTTAGCGTTATGTATGTTTGTTACCAGTAAAGTTGTTGTTGTAAATTCAAAAGCACAGCATCTACCAGCCTTAGCGGAAATGAGCAACAACAGACAGTTATCATTCATTTCTGCTGCTAGCAAAGAAACTAACACGGCCGACTTTATACGCCTGGTAGTGATGCGTTTTATTTATGGCCTGGCATCTACGATGGGAGTTGAAGAACGATTAGAAGGTGTGTTTAACGGAGCCTTTGTGCCACCTAACGCTGATAATGATTTCTTTGGTTTTGGTGGTCTTACCGATTATGGAGACGGTGATGATGATTATGGTGATGAATCTGCCTTAGAGAATGTTATTGCAGCTGACTTTTAGATATATAGAAAATAAGTTTTTTCTTTTCTAAGATAATAATATATATATTTATAATAATATATCTATAAATAATTTTTTATTTCAAAATCCTATTCAGTTATTTGTTTACTTTTCTACGTTTAAGATAAAAAGAAAAAAAATGTATTCTCTCTTGCACTCGTATATGTAAATTATTGGGTTTCTTTCCCGTTTAAATAAATGCAGTAATAATTATGTAAAATGTGTGATTATTTATTTCAACCACACAAACAAGCTCACGTACTTTCTTGGCTTGAGTTCGTCATCTCACTTTCTTTTCAACGTGTGTCTTTAAGCGCTCATATGTATGTATTCCTCTTGTATAACGACGGTCAAAAGAATGCGGTGTGCTAACATCGTCAACACATTGGTGGTCAATTAAAATGACTACACATATCGATGAAGTTGTGAAAGTCGTTTAACAGAAAATCTTTTTTAAAGAATTAACCTAAGCAATATAACAGAATTTCAAAAAAGTTCACTTTAATTACGAGTGCTTGTGAGGCTTTAATTATTTTGAAATTTTATACATTTTTCCATTAGAATACTGAATGTTGATACAGTACATTCCTTGGAAAAAATTCCACTTAATTGCTTTCAAAGTAATTAGTCTTTCATTTAGCACAACAAAATCTGATTTTTTTATTGTCTCAATTGCTCGAATTATTAATATACAATCGACAAGACAACTCAAGTCGAACCAGAAATTACTTAATTAACAGGTTGTTATATCGCTTCAAAAAGCCCTTTTTTTTAAAGGAAATCTTGTAATATAAAATTTGGTGAATTCAAAAATGATAGTTTACAATATATTTTTCTAACGGCATACATTAGAGTGAATGGTTTCTAATATTCATTGTAAACATTGTAATCATTTTGTTTGTTTCTTTCTTTTTAGGCGACAGTTAATAAATCAATCATATTATTGGTTATTAATATTCATGCCTTGACAATGACATACATATTTTTTAGGTGTTATAAAATATTCTAAAATTTTGAATTGATTTCTTGTCAAATATAACTTATTCTGTAATGGACGGGATTTATACCCACCAGCGAAGAATGGACTTATAATCATTTTATCAAAATATTTACGAAAACCAGAAGAAAGTTTCGGAGATATATATCTTTATATATATACATATATATACATATATATACATATATCCTTAATCAATACCATATATGCTGCTCTTTTCGTCTGCGGTAAATATTTTTCTAGTCGCAAATTTGGTGAAAACCTTCGAAATTCTTACAAGCAGATTTATATTAAAAATGGGTCATATTGGTCAAAGGACACATATACGGTACATCACAAACTCAGAGCGTCAGTATTTTTACAAGCAAAAAAACAATAACAATTTCCACGTCTGTTCTGTGGAGAGTCTTATAATATCTGCACAAAAACAGGAAAACTCAGCCACGTTCACTTAACATTATAGAAAATTGAAATTAAATTTCTTTCCCATTTTTTTTTTTTTTTTTTTTGAATTAATGAATATTAAAGATTCGGTCAAAGCCGATGTTGTCAACATACCTTACACTACTTGTGGGACGAAGTCCTCATGAAAAGAAACATTAATATAGCAAAAAAACCTCATTTTTATTGTAAGCTTTTATTTTTGACTAGCATCCCTGTCAGCATGGCAACACCCTCTTTCTTTCAAGTGAAATTTCGCACACTTCCGCTTGTAAGATCTTATTAAATCTTTGCACACACCTTTAGGTACGATAATAACGCAAAGTGTAATAAAAAAAAAATTTGGAGTATAATATAGCTTTCATATAATAATTATTTTAAATTAAGATGTTATTTGGGGAGTGGCAGTAAAAGTAATCCGATCCAAAATATTTTCAAAAGCGTCCGTCTTTGAGCCAAAACACGTCAGTATAGCAAATTAAATCGTAACATCTCAAAAATTGAAAAAATCAATACGGGAACAGTCATCAGACCGACAGACAGATAAACGGACAAGCTTAAGTTAGGTTCAGAAAATAATTCTGAATATATATTTTTTGTAACTTTTAGTACACCTAAATAAAATTTGTTCTAAAAACATTTTTTTAGTATAATATATTAATATATTATAATATAATATAATTATTATACAATTAACAATTTATTTTAATTAATAATAATAATTAATGATCGTCATAATTAATATACTAATATTTTATGACTAATAAATTATAGAAAATTGAATTTGGATTACTTATGTCAATTCTTGGACCTTACCTGTATGAGAGTTTTCATGAAAATTAAAACTTTATATGGCAGTCAAGTACAATTTGTAGTTTAGTTTGTAGAAAATAGATGAAAATAGATGAACTTGGACCGCTTTTGGCCTCCTCCCAAGTAAAGACTTTCATGAAAACTATGCCTTTACATAGAAAGAATCTATAATTTTTTGATGTCTTGTCACAAAAACCAATGAAAAATTGTATTAGACGAAGTAGTATAGAATTTTTTATTGTGGACCTCACCCGACTACAATGCTGTTATTTTTTTGATTTTATTAGTTTTTGTTTTTTGTAGAAAACACAGAAACTATGCGTACAGAATATCCTTTTCTTAAACTAAGAAGAAGAGAAGAAGAACTTCCGTCGGTTTTTTACTTTTATGGTATTCGTCACTTGTAGTAGTATGCCTTCGAAGAGTTTTGCTTCATGTGTTGCTTCCTCTGATTGAAGATAAGAGTGAGTTATAAGAAACTAGTGACTTCTCTTATCTTTGATAATGCTTGCTAATTATACGAATGTTTTATCCTTTTAAAGCTCAAAGTCTTTTCTTTTATGCTGTTCTAATAATACATTTAAAGAACTGAATTTCAATGCCGCAGCCGAACACAGCACAACGAAATTCGATCAGAAAGCTTTAGTGGCACCAATGAACATTACTCCTTCTCATTAACACTGATTGCAACCGATTATTTTGTTTATGCTTCATTCAAATTCTCGCCAAAAACATAAAAACCAATAAATTTAAAAAATCCTATGCGAGTCCCTAGACGCAAGAATTTAATTTAAAGTTGAATCAGTTACACCGCTTGCGGCGGAAAACCTCCCGAGCTAAAGATGTCTCCAGAGAACGGATGCGACGTTGCCATTTTGCAATATTTCTCCGAAATAACTTTTTGACTAACTACCAAATATATCCTTAACAACCTCTTCAAATATTACTATATTCTACTATATTTCCTTACATCCGAAAGAATTGTCGAAAAACCTCTTTTTTTTAGTCATCTACAGTGTCAGTCCTCTAGTTAACCGAAAAAGTCAATATGTTCTTCGAAGAACACGATAAATTATTTCTTTTATGGATTGAATTGCTTGGATATTAAACGTTTTAAAAAGCAATAAGTTGTTATGAGACAATCTTAGGACATACGTACCGTAGCAGATTATACAGGTCATTGCTTAAAAGCTGGCCCTTTTAAAGAAAGCCCCAACCAGACAATTATATATTGAATTATAGGGGATCGAAAAGGTCTTCAACCTTTCGTTCATATTGAATGTCGTTTCTTTTTGCCTTTAAACCTGAATTTCAGTCGTCAGGGTATTAGGAGGTCTATACACAATGGAATCTTTTGATTATGACATGAATTTAGTGTATATAGAGGTCGCAATAAGTTATACTAAGCGTTGTTTGACGGTTTTTCTTGAAACTGCTTAAATCAGACGATCAACTGTTTGGATATCACGAAGTCAAAAAGTTATCGAATTCTTTGGTCACGGTATGTAGGTGCGCTAAGTCAAAGGAGGCGTTCTTTTGATGTTTAGCCCTTAAAATTCATTGATATGAAAGCCGATCAGACATATTTATATCAGGCGTCACAAGTCATGAGAGGTGTTTTCCAAGGAATGCCGTGATTTTATTTGTGATTTAGCAGCAAAAGTTGATTTACCAGCAAGGCGACATTCAACCTGATAGTTCGAACTGAAGTAGGCTACCAACGCCATTACACTCCACCTTCTGATTAACACTTGTACCATCGCTTGATTTATTATTTGTCTGAACTGTGAAGCAGTTAAAAAAAGGGATGCTTAGGGAAATAGCTTTGTTAAAAGACGACATATTCTTTCGGCATACGACTTATGTTCTATCAGAAAGAGGCGGAAAAATGTGTAGCTAGCAATGCACAATGGAATGTCCATTAAATAAAATATTTTTTATAGTGAGAAAGCATCTAAAGAGCAGCCATAAAGGCAAAGAAATGACTTTCAATTTTTAAATCATCCCGAAATTATTGTTTTGTTCTAAATAATACAAATTGAAAAATAAACTTACGTAGGTCACCCTACACCTCATATTAGTTGAACGTTTCTCTTGAAATTTTGTTGTCATTTTTAAAATTTTAGGAATGCAAAAATAATTTAAAAAAAAAAACGTATTCGTGTAAAAACCAAAAAGTATATATTAATTTTGTAATTAAAATCATTAATAATAACGAACAAAAAGAGACAGAAAAAGAGCGATAAACATGACGAATAACATTTCATTACCAATAATTTTAAGTGCAGTGAAACGACATACTGAAGACAACAACAGAGGAATTCGAGCGTTCTTGCCGTGGTCGAGATGGAAAACCGATGATGGTGATCAAACCTTTTCATGTGTGTGTATGTGTTCCGACTTTATATATAGTTTTTAAATATTAATATTTTTTTGTCACATAAATAGGAGATATTTAGGGGTAAACAAAGAAGAATTCAGAGTGTAAGGAGAAATCAACCGCCATTAGAAAGATTTCGCAGAGTTTTTGTCTACAAGTTAAGGAATATAATCTTTACTTACCCTTCCAAGAAAAAATCAATCCATTAAGATACCATTTGAAAAGTCTAAGTGGGCCCTAAGCTCACTTAACCAACTCAATGTAAGAATGTCTTGTCGTAATACCTAATTTAAGAGTCTCTATTTCTTTCAAATATTGGATAATGGACTGACCCACTTTGACAATAAATTCCTATTATTTTTCTTGTTAGACTTTTCTCTATTAAGGTTTAATGGACAGAATTTGAAGATAGATACAAGTTAGAGGTTAGCATGTTATCAAAAATTTAAGCAAATCTTGAAAGATTTCAATAAATTCTTAAAAAAAGAAAATTATGAATCATAAATGGACTAACAATGTAACGAATTTCAGCGTTGGGCACAAAAAGTGGTGATAAACGCTCCTGTAAAACAAATTTAAGCGAATCTGAAAGCAATTCCATAAATTCACGGTTTTAAGTAATTTCGTTTCCTCTGAGCTTTCCCCAATCAATCCAAAAAAAAGAATGAATCCTAAATGGACTAACGATGTAACGTATTTCGGCGTTGGGCACAGAAAGTGGTGATAAACGTTCCTTTAAAACAAATTTAAGCGAATCTGAAAGCAATTCCATAATTTCACGGTTTAAAGTAATTTCACTTCCTCTCAGCTTTCCCCAATCAATCCGCATATATAGAAATAGATATGTTTTGAAGCTTGGTAAAGCCTCTCAATTGCTACAAAGATTTCAAGCATTTCGATACAATCGCTGGTGCCATTCATTCACACTATTTTCAGTGCACTCTTGAGTGGGTTAAAAATGCTTACAACATCTTGTCCCTAAGGTTATCGGAAATAAATTCGGGAAAAATTTTGAAAATCTTTAGACTTAACCAAAGCTTCGTTTTTCAATCAATTTATGGATACAGAAAGTATCGAATGGTCAATTTTACTAGCGAAGCAATCAAAGTGATTACGTTGTGTTCGTATAAATATAAGACTTTGACTAGAACCGTCTTGTTTGAACTCTATTCACAATTATCCAAACGCGAGAGTATACTCTTTCCTATTAGCAAATTTGAAAGTAGAGTTAAACTCTGAAAAACTTATTTTAAGGTTTACGAAAAAATAGCTCAAATTTTGCCTCAAGTCGGAGAAATATTTCTTGTAAATTTTATATATGGATGACGCCTTCTTTTTTATAGCTAAATGGCGAAAACACTACACTCTTCCGACAAGCTACGAGCTCATTGCCTACATACCTCGTGCAATGTGCAATGGATAAATTCGAGTTCGTAGCACTTGTTTTACTTCTTGAACAGTTTTATAAAGTTTGTTGTTTTTTAATTATTTTCTGACCCCAGAAACATTTCTATACGTAAAAAATCGCTAGTATACGTAGATTATTTGCCGAAAATGGGTTTAAAAAAACAATTTAATAATCTCGAGACAATGATCGTTAATTGTGTTTTACCTTTCTTAAATGATGTATTTTCCAACTCTTTAAAACATTAAAAGAAATTAAAACAGAGGGTAGAACATAACCTCAAAAGAGTTAAGCAAATATATGGCGAAGCTATGAAATCACCATTCACTAGAATAAGTAGAGATATGTTATAGAATGTTAAAGATAAGATAAAGAAAGATTTTAGAAAAAATGTTAAGGTTTTTCTAATAACGTCATCTGGAAGGTTTGAGAAGCTAATCCATTTCCGAAAAAGAATAGATTTTATTCCAAAAGATTACTTGCCAACCAATTCGAATTCTTATGGATTTTTAATTCTCGTCATTTATTAGAGTAAATACCACTTCTCTTATGGAAAACATAGCTTTCGTATTTTGGTATTTGCTCGCAGTTTATTTCTCGTTGTAGTACTTTTAAATCCCTTAATGCAGTTCCTTAAATGATATTAATTATGATAAGCAGCGGAAATTTCGCTGAAAATGAAACCTAATCTCAGTTTATATTCAATTTTCCGGTTATTATTGAACTTCGCTTGTAGGTTGAATTTGCTATTTATACAATGAATGCGAGAATTCATCTCCTTTCCGTTACAGAGAGAAAAATTAGAAAAAGTTGAATAGATGTTACATATTTCTTTCTAGTTAAAGCATCACATGAATCTATGTAGTACTAGAAGGCTAAGTATTCCGTTGCGCTGATATCTCCTCTTTGTTCATTGAAAAATTTATAGTTGAGACATGGGTCTTACCAAAGATTTACTTTACTTTACTTGCTGGAGCCAGGTGCGTCGCGCATTTTTGCAGTGGCTATGTTTGTACCTAAATTCCCTTCAACTTATTTGCCAGCATCTTCGTAGCGGTTATGATTTTAATCAAGCTGGCATGACGTTATGATTTTCGCGTTGATTTTGGTAATGTTTCCATGTACTCAACCTGTAGATTGTTAGATTGATCTTGTCTTGATCAGAAGTGATGAAACGAAACGAATGATAAGCAATCCAAAAATCTGATACACTTTGAGTAACCGTAACTCATATGCCATCGGACATTGTGGATTGAAATGTTGTGTAGAGACATATTCACATTAAATCGTCGAAACGACTTCTTCCTCTAATCATTTTAGTACTATTAAGCTTATTATAATGATAAACTCTTCTGTTGCTTATGTGCGCATACTTGCTTACTTGTGCCTTCAAGGTTGGCTTTGGAAGACATTGATGTTAGATTGTTTTTCTCTTTCTTTAATTCTATTCAGTATTAATTTAAGCAGAATATTTCATTTGAAATGTTTCATGTTGGTTCGCTTGTTATGTTATGTTACGTTATGTTATATTATTTTATATTTACTAGCATGTTAGCTATGAATATCGCCTTGTATAATTATATGTTTATCTATGATCTCTAAACGCAAAGCAAAAGCATATCATCAATTGCTAGCGACTTCAATCCTATTATGTTCAACGTGCATTTATATGTGAGAATGTGAATATTTTTATTTACATTAAAAAAGTGCACTCGCTCTAAGCTTACCGAGCTGCTGCTGGTATACGTTTCGTATGCTATACAAGCTTGTGGCTCTGTTTGTTTACAACTACACTGGGAATGTTCTTCATTAACGTATGCCACTATCTTCTTCTATATGTGCTTTCCATGGCTGATTGGTGATCTGCGTAAACAGTAAACGAGTATAAACAGCGAAAAAGCATCATTCAATGGCGTATCATTTCTTCATATGTAACGTATAATAAATGCATGCAAAAACGATTATAATTATTGATTAAATGAAAGCATGTAAATGCTTTTTATAATTATTGATTAACAGAGAAATTTCCATCAAATAATTTAGTTAATCTGTGCGAAGCTTTCAGAGTTGTTGTTAAAGATTTTAAATTTTATTAAAAACGTGATTCCTGCTGCAAATATATACGTACATATATATATAAATACATATATATATATATATATTTACTCATTTTATTGTTTCTCCTTAATAGACAGATTAAAGTGAACGGCTATTGAAGCGAAACGATTAGTTCGAGACGTACAAATATTTTTATAACCGTAACGAAAATTATTATTTTTTTATACCTAAATATTTCTTTGTGATTTTACTCATTATGTGCAAAATAATTTATGCAGCGGTCTATTCGGCTATCATTCATGGAACTTGCTCAACAGGATAATCTTTATTTGCATTATTTGTTGGTTTTAATTGAAACGTAGGTATCTGTCTATATACGTCTTTGGATGCATTTACTTTCTTATTTGGAAAATTTTCAAAACAATAACAAGTGTCGTTGTAACTTTAATATTTTCAGTTTTGAAATTTATTATCATAAACGCGTTAAGAGATAATCCTTTGTTTTATATTATACTTACACAAGATTTTCATAGATTGAGTCGAGTTAAATTTTTATTAAGAATTATATTAGCATACATAGTACAAAACTTTTTGGATTTTTCTTTCGGTTTGTTGTGGTATTTTAGTCCATTCAAAACTTTATATCAAAAATGCAAAAATCATGTTTACATAAAAGGGGGCCTACAACACTCCACATTGTCGTAAATATTCTAATCAAAACTTCGAGTTATCTTGGGTTTATGTCTAATTTCTTTGATTATTGAATGATAATAGGAGTCAATGCAGGCTTCGGTGTAATTGACACGTGAATATTCCAACTAAAACTTCGAGTTATCTTAAGGCTATGTCCGATTTCTTTGATCATAAAATGCCAACCAAAAAATCGAGGTATCTTAAGGTTATGTTCGATTTCTCTGATCGTTGAATGCCAATAGGAGGCGATGAAGGCTTCGATGTAATTATGTCCAATTTCTTTGATCATTAAGTACCAAAGCAAAAATTCCAGTTATCTAAAGGTTGTGTCCGACTTGTTTGATCACTAAATGCCAATAAGAGGCAATGAAGGTTTTGATGTAATTGGTTATGTCCGATTTCTTTGATCGTTGAATGCCAATAGGAAGCGATGAAGGCTTTGATGTAATTATGTCCAGTTTCTTTGATCATTAAGTACCAAGCAAAACTTCCACTTATCTGAAGGTTGTGTCCGACTTTTTTGATCACTAAATGCCAATAAGAGGCAATGAAGATTTTGATGTAATTGACACGTGAATATCCCAATCAAAACTTTGAGTTATCTTAAGGTTACGTCCGATTTCTTTGATTCTTCGAATTATCTGAAGGTTGTGTCCAATTTTTTTTGATTGCTAAATACCAATAAGAGACAACGAAGGCTTTGGTGTAACTGACACGTGAATACTCCAATCAATACTACCAGTTATCCTAAGATTATGTCCTATTTCATTGATCGTAAAATGCCAATAAGAGGCAATGAAGGCCTTAATGTAATTGATCAGTAATAACGAGTCAACGAATATAGTTTCGGTTACGAAATTCTCATCGCATATTACTCATATATTTTGTTAAGTCCGAGACACAAGGTTTGCGTTTTGCGGAGAAAATGTAACGAAATGCCATGAAAATATACGCAAGCGAAGTGTTTCTGTAGCGAAGAGTGCTTATCAGGTGTATGATCAAAACAATATTAAAGTTAAAGTGCTGGGCAATGCTGAGATAAATATTTGTGATTCACTTTAGGGAATTCTTGTTATATATGTTTTTATGGATGGATTACAAAGTTATTCAACTTTGAGTTTATAGACCTCAAATATGAAAGCGGGGTCCATTCCTGGGCACATAGATATCATAAGAAATGAAAGCAAAATAATACTTTAGTTGAGTTAATTGAAAAAATGAATTTCATTTTCAAAAAAAAAAATTGTTTAAATATATATAACAAAAATTTTTGAAAAATTTGAGGAACTGAAATATCAAAAAAAAAAAAACCAAAAGTATGAAGCTATTGAGTTGAAAAAACTGAACAGCGATATCGGCTAAAAACTGATTTCTTTAACTGCATTTCATTTCAAATTAATACTATTTACATGTCCACGATCGTATACGCTTGTCTCTGGGTTTTTATTACCAAACCAAAACGTAATAAGTTGCCCTTTCAACCTCATACGTTGCCATAGAATGTTTCTATTTCGTTGTGAAATATATAATAACTGGATATTATAGTCCAAGTTTACTTTAGTTTACCCAAATTGCGCAATGATAGATATATATCAAACAAGGTAAAAAAAAAGAGATTGGTCTTACGAATAGTTAGTACTGTGTTTTGATTGTTTACTCTCTTTAATCTGATTTCATTAATTAAATTCTGAATGAAATGATTATAGAAACCCAAGTACTGATAATAATACAAATTTAATTACGTGATTAAAATATGGTTTTTGCAAAAAAAAAGGCATTATAGCCTAAGTCGAATTAAATACAAATTTTATTTTCATACTCATCATACTTAACACTATATCATCTGTTGTCGATGTACTTCAGAACATAGACAGAGAAAACATTAAATTGCTGTGAAAAGTGAATACACCATACATAGATATTCCAATAAAAGAAAAGGTGTCCCTGCAGTTTTTCTTTTTAAGGAAAAAAAAAACGACTTCTTCAAAAGAACGATAAAAAATATTTTATTCAAAGCATCGTTCATCGCTGGCTGTACGTTTTTCCATGTCTTTGGCAATTCTCTTCTCCAAAATATCCAAATTTTCAGGTTACAAGAGTTGTCCAAAATGATCCTAATAGACCAGTT
This sequence comes from Glossina brevipalpis, assembly GCA_000671755.1. Classification (NCBI taxonomy): domain Eukaryota; kingdom Metazoa; phylum Arthropoda; class Insecta; order Diptera; family Glossinidae; genus Glossina; species Glossina brevipalpis. Next base: position 290,432 of record KK351144.1, read on the forward strand.
AGCTGACATGCTTTTAATTATCGAATATTTTTATCTTTTAAAATAACAAGTGCTCAAGGTTCCCCATAGCCGAATAACGGGTGGTAGATGGATTAGTTGTTAGCGATTTATATTTTTTATATAGACACTTTTACCATTTTTCCGGCGATTCGCTAATTTCCTCGTAGAAGAAGAGTTTTTCCTTTGAAGGAAAGAGCATTTCTAAAATCATTTGTCGACTTCTCCGTAATTGACGAAGTATTGCTTAGAAAATACATGCGATGTCGTTGCAAATAAATACTATTCTTATGGAGTAAGTCCGGAGAATATGGCGAGACAGCATATACCAGAGAAGTCCTTTCAACTTATATTTAACTCTGCTACGTGCGCCGACAAACTGTTGTGAAGAAGGATTACCCTACCATTTGTCTGGTGACCTATAATGTTATTTTTATGACTACTATACCGTTCAGAATTATAATTTGTAACGGTGAATATCAAATGTTTTCCCGAATTTTGGAAACTCATAATAGACCCATCAAATGAAGAGCAAATAAAAGTTAATATAATCATATCAATAGTTTTTAACTTTTTGATATTTTCAAATCAAAATTCATTTTTTCACCGCCTACGAACAATACGAGGCAATAATGACTTTCTTTCATATCTTTGAAACAGCATTACAAACGTCGAAGTTTCCCTTCTTCATCTGCATATCATTCAGTTCACAGGGCAAGCATTCTCTTCACTTTGGGATACTAAGCATGGCTTGTAAAAGCGTGCTATTTATCTCCTGGTTTCTTATTTATTTGTCCTGTTATCATCATTTGGTGCATTTGCACGTATAATTTTCCGAAACAATATTATACGCAATTTAGCATCAAATCTTTTTCAAATTTTTTCGATGCCCCATATCTAGAAGAAGAAAAAACAAAAGGTGATAGCGATTTTATGTAAAAATTTCGACAGGGAGCGTTCTCACTTGTCTTTTCACTTAAATTTATGCCGATCTTTTAAAAACTCGTTCCTCTCGAGTTCCGAAGTATATGTGAACATTTTAAAGATGCAACCGAGTAACAGACTCTTCGTTTTTTTTTTTTTTTTTTTTGGTTCTAAAATCATGAAAATGTATTGTCCAAAAAGTTATGCGCCGAATACAAACAGAACACTATAAACGGGAGCATATGCCAAAAGGGTAAAAACTATTTCACGAATTGTTTCACAACATTCATTAACATAACCTCAATAAACCTCAATTCTGTTTCTTATTCGTGAGATAGTAAATGAACTTGATTTTCATTATGAGTTTTTGCAATTTTGTTACCGAATATTTACCACCATTTTTATAAAATTTGCATTTATTTCCGCTACGAATTGATTTCATTTTTAAATAATATTCCTTGAGCTTTTTGGTGAATATTATTAAATCATGTTCGTCCGATTTCCAATTCCTATTCAACACTATAAATGTACGGTAATCCTTTCCAAAAAACTTTAAAAGACACAACTTTACTTAAGCCACCACTTACAAGAGTTCTACTCTTAACGAGTAAAATGTGATCGATGAAATACCATTAAAATTTTCAAGTCTTACGATTAGGAGGAACTACTTTGGAATAGACTCATAGACTTTTCATGTTTCATTTAATACATAATGCAAGCATGCGTACAATTAGCTGAAGTATATGTGTATTTAACAATCGCCTATGAATCTTATTCACGTTACATGCATTCCATTCAATTCCAGGTGCAAATTAATAACAACTTGGCCAAACCACGTTTTATGGTGGCTAATACCAGTGATAAGCATCCGTATTATAATATGACACTAGATTTTATAGCTGGATGCCTTGGAGGTGAGTGCATTTTTACTATCTATTCCTATCTCTCTCTCCCTCTGTCCCTCCCTCTCTCTCTCTCTCCCTCTTTCTCTCTCTCTCTCTCTCTCTCTCTCTCTCTCTCTGTCTCCCCGATAATTGAAAACATTTTTAATAAAAAAAATTGTTGGAACTTTTTTAAGGTGCCGCTGGAGTGTTGGTCAGTCATCCTTTGGATACAATTAAAGTGCATTTGCAAACACAGAATCCAAAGAAAATTAAATATCACGGGACATGGCATTGTCTAACGACTATTGTAAAAGAGGAAAATGTCCATGGCCTCTACAAGGGCATGACCAGTCCACTTGCTGGATTAGCTGCCGTGAATGCTATCGTTTTCGGTATATATGGCAATGTGCAACGTATGTGCCGAGATCCAAGTTCATTGGAAGCGCATGCCATATCCGGAGGAGTCGCAGGGTTTTTCCAGAGTGTTGCTTGTGCTCCAATGGAATTGGCTAAGATACGAATGCAGTTGCAAACTGTTGATCAACCCGGCAAAAAATTTAATTGTCCATTAGATTACCTTTTACATGTTGTACGAACTGAAGGTTATGTTGGTACAATGAGAGGTGTAGGGTTCACAGCATTTCGCGATGTACCAGGTACGCAATAACGGTCTCTCTATTATTATTTATATGAATGAATGTTATTTTTTATTATTTCTCATTTTATTTTTATTTTAGGATTTGCAGCCTATTTCTCAGCTTTTGAGTTTCTAACCGGTTTACAGTCCCCACCGACCGCATGGTGGACTCTAACAGCTGGCGGTTTCGCTGGGATAGCCTCTTGGCTTGTCAGTTATCCAATCGATGTTGTGAAGACATGCATACAGGCAGATGATCCAGCAAATCCCAAATTTAAGGGTTACATGGACGTAGTTCGCAAGGGTTATAAATCTGAAGGTTTACATTTCTTTTTCCGCGGCATCAACTCGACAATGATACGTTCATTTCCAATGAATGCTGCCTGCTTTTATGTTGTCTCAGCTTTCATGAATTACTTCGCTAATGATGGACCAGATGATGTTGCAAATAATCGCGATTCTCGTATCTCGATGACTTTGGCAGCAAATACTCCTTTGTCTTATATTTTCAATCATGTCGTCCAAAGTGATGAACGAATTCGTCAACAACATCTTGCAATGACGAAGAGCTTGCAAACATTTAGTACGTTCAGTGAGGCTATATGTCATTCTGATGCTGAAGAATTAGCCACCGAATGGTATTCTGCAACGAAAGACAAATATTTTGTTTTAGAAGACGCACGAATTATAGCCGAAGAATTTATAACCAATGAAAGGCCTGTAGACTGTTAAATCAATTTTTCGGTGTGACAAATTTTGCGTGCTAAATATATATATATATTTATTAGAGTCTTTTTTGCTTACGACGCCAATTAAAGTCTCAAGTCAACTTATCAACGTGTTAGTTATGTTTATTGTAGTAAAAAAAAAAAAAAGGAAAAAAAACACTGCCAATTCAATGTCCATTTTTTAATTTAGTCAAACATCAAATGTATTCCGTAACAAATCTATTCATAATGAAGCTTTATCTCAGATTCATTCGAGACATAAGCAAAACTGTAATCAAGATCTCTCGTTAGGAAAATTGTACTTTCTTTGGTCATAATCAATATCTTTTTTTTTATTGTTTTTGAACAATTCATTAATTTGTTTTAAGTATATTTAAATGATTTACGTTGTGAGAAACGAACAAAATTTTACATATGGAATATGAAGCAATAAAACGATAATATATAAATGAAACTTCGGATTAAATATCATTTATATATATATTATTTCACGTCTGTCAAATATTCAAAAGTCAAAGTCATACTTCAGAAAAGACAAACGGGGTAATAATGGTTTATTAATTTCCAATAACGGTAGTTAGACCAATTCATAATAGCATTTTCCGGTAACTGATATCCAACTTTATAGTCCAGGTTAATGGTTCGCTTAGTACGCATTGTGGTTATTTGCGATTTAAATTTTGTAATGTCGGGCATTGTTTGTCACTCCATGTCAGGAGTCAGCGTCGCTTCGGAGTTTAACTTTGTTTTCTTGGCCTAGAACTCGATATATTCAAAGCTATCAATAAACTTTAATGGGCAACTTTATGCTTAAGGATAGGGCTTTTACACGATGAAATCACACTTTACTCGTAAGACTCAGAAGCAAATTATCTCTTCATAAGTAATAAGAAATTCTTTGTACGCGTGATAAAAGTTTAATTTGGTCCGTACAGCTGGGCGTAGAAAAAGTTTGCGCCTCTTCTTATATCAATATTTCTTAAAAGATCTAAGTTATACCTTCTTATCACTTAGATGCTCCTCAAAGATTTCTATACCAAATTTTAGATCAATATCCACTATAGACGGAGATTTTTTTTTATTTTGGTTCGAACTTTTAATACCGCTTTTAAGTGACCGCGTTTTCCAATGATGGCAAGTTTTATAACAATATCTGGTTGCAGCTTTTTTCTATTTAAGACTCGGTTGGGGATCAGATACAGCCATTTTCAAAATTCGCTCGTAACTGTTACATACGCTAGATGTTAACTTTCTAGCGTAGTTTTTGGAGGCAGTTCAATACTAATTAGTTCGACTTAAAGATAAAGAAATTTTTTTTGCTTCTTATGTTTTTAAAATTAGAAATATTTTTTTTTTCTAATTTTATTTCTAATCAATTTAGGAACAAATGATAGTAGATGGAAAACGAAAAGGGGCGGAGGTATAATTATTTCAAAATTTACCATCTATTAAAAGGCAAGTGAGATGGATAATTAGAATTTTATTCCCAAGAAGAAAAAAAACAAAATTTTGTGAAAAAAATTTTTTGTTTCCAAAAAAACATACGAAGAAGCTTACTATTAATACGATATGTTTTAAGATAAAGAGAAGAAAAAAATGGTTTCTACTGGCCACCGTGCGTCATAAAATGAGATTAGGGTAATTTTTTTAATCACTTAATTTCAAATAAGAGTGTGAAGTGGACCAATGTTCAAAAATGCTAAATGCAGCCTCCATTATATCTAGCACTCCGGTAGTATATACGTCGAGAAAACTGAAATTTTTATACAATTTTTATAATCACTGAACAAGGGACATTTCCTTATGAGTGTGTCAACATAGTGTCGGTGAAAGAGAAGTAGAGACAGGGGAATAGAACGTGACAAAACCTTTGGAAGTGTAGAGTCGAGCTGTAAGTTTTATGCCCTTACCGAACAAATATTCGCTACAGTTGCGGCCACATTCCAATCGTTGGGAATTGAACTGGGATATGCTGACTTGATAGTCGTGTTTCTTATTCACTGGGCTGGACGCCCGAACAAGATATGACGCAAGTATATATGTTAACTGCATTTAATGATATACTTTGAGGGACTCGTTATATGAAAAAATTTCAAATTTTTAATATTTTTCGATAGAAAGGTAAAAAGAGTATATCTTTAAAAACTAAGACAGTATAAATTTGAATAGGATGGAGACGTTCGAAAATTTGAATAGGATGTAGACGATTCTTTATCCTTCTCTCATATAAACGTTTTAGCGAAAGTAAGGCTTTAATTGGCCACAAGACCTAAGTTTTAATATCTTGTGATAGAGGAATTGAAGAGAATTGACTGTGGCAAGTTTGAATTAAACAGATCTATATTTCGAACCTCTCCGTAAAACCATAAGAAGTAAGCCCCTATACTTTGCTACATATATTTTATGTTTTATGAGGTATAATGGAGAGCGTCTTATAATTTGCGGTACTACAACGCTTTAATAGCGTTGCTAAGAGAAATACGAGAAGTCTTAAGGTGCTGCTCTCAGTATAGCTTCTTACACTAACTTATAAAAAAAAAATTTTCTAAGATAAATGCTAAGATTTCATATGTAAAGAAAGTGTGGACACTTTTTTTGAAAAAAAAATTAATTAATTAATTTTTTCACTTTAAATTTTATAGTAACTTGTACATTTATTCTAAATTTATTGACATCATAGAAACATAAGAATTTGTTGCTAATAACAATTGTCTCCATCGATATAATATTTGAAATAAAACAATATTTTAAACGTCACTTATACTGAATAGATTTTTTCAATAAAACGTGAACGAATTTGCTGTGATTTGAGGAAAAAAAAATTTATTTTTAGTAATTTTCAAGCGAAGCATTTTAAGATTATTTTCAAAAAGGACAACGGAATACACAAACACCAACGTAACGATAATGTCCGTGTTTACTGACAATGAAACTGATAGCGAGTGCGATTTACGCGATGAGGATATGGATACATGTAAGGACTATGAAACGGATGAAGATGAAGAGGAGAAATTAATGCAACCACCAAATATTGAAGACATTACATGTGATCTCGGCGATACATCTATGGAAGTCAAACCAAACGAATCTGATGAATCGTTATTAGCTCTTCTACCACCCGATCATCCGTTACTCGCCCGATTCCAGAGAGCCCTTAAAGAATATTTGGAACGCACAAAAGTGCAATTAGTAACTGAGATCGAGGATATTAAAAGTAAAACAAAGGAAAAAGAACAATCGCGGGAAGAGCAAGGTGTCACATTGTACGATTTGCAGCAGGAAATTGAACGTCAAAACGAGCAATTAGAAGAATTTGCTCAACAAATTGATGAACATGTAACAGAACGTCGTAAAGAAGAGGGAGCTGTTGCTAAATTAAAGGCCGATTATGAAGAAAAAGCTGAATTGACTAAAGCTCACAAAACGCTGTACAATAAACGTATGGTCGAGTTGGAACATGTACAAGAGCTGGAGATTAATGTACGTAAATGGGTCGAGGATGTAGAAGACGAAGTTAAAAATGCGAAAGCCATCGTTAGTCGTGATGCTCAGTTACAAAAGCAATTATCAGAAGAGAAACGAAAATCTGATTTACTCTTTTATCATTTGGATGTGCATGTGAAAAGAAGTGAAAATGAACTGGAGATGGTCCTGAGTGATGTCAAAGATATGGAGGAAGCTAACAATGTATTAAAACAGAGCGTCAGTGCTGCAAACGCTGACTTGGAAATTCTTGAGAATGAACACAAACATTTGACACAGGCTTGGTCTGAAGTTATAGTAGCTATTGCTCAAAGAGATCGCATCTTTAATGAAGCAAATGAATCATTGCAGTAAGTAAAATTGGATTCAAAATTAAAGATAATGTTACTTTGGAACATGGTTCGAATTGTTTACTGCTAATAATATTGTTTGTTATTGAAACTATAGAATCTTCACTTAAGTTCAAAGGATTTATAAGTAGAAGAGAGAGTAGGGAAGAGAGAAAGTGTAGTAGCGGGAAAGAGTTCTAACTCTTTTCTAAACATCGTCGAGAAAGCTTATCCAAGAACTGGAAGCTCACATCGATTAAAGTTGAAGTATCTTACATATGAATTTATCGAAAATAAGATTTAACCGAAATATGTACTGTCCATGGGGTCTTCAGTGAGCGTTTCGAAAGAAACAACAATCGTGATGGACGTATGTAATAGTGCATACTACACCCAGTTTTGTTACACGTCCGTCCGTTAGTAACTACTGACATATTCTCTTCACATTTATTGGATTAGCTTTAAAAACCCCCAGTACGAATCCATGAGTACATTCATAACTAATGAGAAAAAAAATTGATACATAATGACTTTTTGGTGACTACTTCGGGATCTTAAAGCTTTATTTCGACTTCTTATTGATATCACAAAATCCTCTAAGGTCAGGAGCCCTTTTTCGTCCATTATATATATATATATATATCTGAAATGGAGAATGCATTAGTGCCAATAAACTGTTGGTACGATCTCTTTATTGATATACACTGAATATATAGGTAAACAATCTGCGATTTAAACATTTAGCACCGTCCCATACATAAATATCCATGAATTTGACTTTAATTTTACCACAAGCGAAAACTGAATGTAGCTTTTAATAAAGCCGCCTAACTAAAAAATGAACCAAAGACTGTTATTCAAAAACGGGACATTAACTTCAGCCGATTAATGCGGCCTCCAGGCTGTAGCCAGATTACCATTCGCTTTCTTAGACTTCAATATAGTAAAACTAATTCTAATGTATTATAATCAGACTTATGTGTTTCTTAAAAAAAATTTCCAACTCTAACCTCAAATTTTCTTAACTTCTCACTCCCGTGTCAACATATCTACAGCAAAGAAAAAGAATCTATCAAACTAAAGATTTCCGGTATGCAGGCCGTTAAAAAGCAAATAAAAAATGAAATAATGGTCAGTGAAAGGCTTCAGGTTTTCAAAAAACGTTTAACAGACGAAATAACGCAATTGCGAAAAGATTGTAAGTTTTTCTTATTCATCATTAATAATTTAAAAAATGTCCACATATAATTAAGAGAAAAATTGAAAATTTTTTAGGTAAAACGCAGTCAGATATTTTAATTGGTCTTGAGCAAAAGTTAATGGAAATACCAAATTTATTGGATAAAACGGAAGCGGATCTTAACGAAGCCAAACGCGAGGGTACAGAATTGGAAACAAAAATACGACGTCTGCAATGGGTGATCGACAAGTGGAATAATAAAAAGTACGAATTGGAAGAAGCTATTCTAAAATTGGCTCAAGATCAATTAATCAATGACAAGGCGAGTGGCTATCGCATGAAATTGATACGTAATGCTCAAGAAAAACGACGAGATATGGAATTGGCATTAGCTCAAACTCAAAATCAATTGGCTACTACTCTCTTGGAAATAGATCGGTTTAAAGGAAGCAACATTAGACTTTCTACAGAAAATGAACAACTCAAAGAGAATTTAAAACAAATGGAAGATCATGCTGATGATATTAATAATGAAATTAAGAAGATGCAAGATCAAACCGATCTTAAAACGATTCGTTTAGAAAATTTTATGAAACAATTGGATGAACTAACTCATCCAAAAGGTGAGGTCGAGGCTACTACAGAAGTGAAGGTAATTAAAAAAATATTTCTTAGAATTAATTTTAAAATCATCGTAAAATATCTTTGACAGATTCAACAAATGGAAAAAACCATACAAAGTGTCGAACAACAGACACGTGAAGGTCAAGAATTTTGGATAATGTTGCAAAATCATTTTATAAATTTATCTCAAAAACGAAATCATCAATTAAATCAAACTCAGATGACACGAAAACGTAAGTTATTTGAATACATGTTGTTGCCGGGCAAAGTCAATCGTTAAATGCCTTACAACAGCCCGCAATGACATTTTCAAAATATAGCGTATGGTCTAATCCTATCCACATTCTTCGTTCTTGGGCAAAAAGAGTACATCGTGTGTTAAACTTGAACAAAATATCACGAAAGACAATCCAGTCAATAAATGAAAAAACATATAGACTTAAATCGTTTTAGATAACGATAAAAGAGATGTCTCTCGAAAAATGGGTTTTGAATATTTAAGTATGGGTTAGATGGACGAACAGACAATCTTAATTGGACTCAGAAAAGGTTTTTGACCCGAATTTCATAATAAGAAATGGATGGATCGTTTTTAAGTTGTATGCTATAGGGGTTGCCTTCGTCCTCATAAACTAAATGTAATTATATAAGGCTTGAAAGGATTTTTTTAATACCTAGCAATAGCTTGTGTAAGATATAAAATAGGGGAGGATTTGTTCGACGTTGACAGTATGTCTTAGAAAAACAAAAGACTATTTATATACAAAATTTTCATAATTTTAAAGTTAACTTTAGGAGGGAACACCTTATAAAGTCGCTTTCTTCGATTTGTTTGCATACATTCCCATCGGCTGAACTTCTCTTCAAACTTAGGTTTCGGAATTGTATTCCGAATTTATTTACGAAAGACTAATCAAAGTATTGGAACAAATTTTTTTAATATATAAAATGAACCTTCGTGATGAAAATTCGTTACAGTTAATTTGCCTCTCAAATAACTATTATGGACCATTTTTCACTATAGAATATTAAAAATTAAACCGTTTTGCCTTACAAAGGATTACTTTTCATGACAATTCATTCTTATATGGAGGTGAAATCCATAAAATTAATCCGATTTTGAATTAATTAAAATGATCCAAAAATGGTCCAATTAAAAAAAAAATGTTCGTCAAGTTATTATTATAATTACGCCATGTAAAGACCGCAACAGCTAGAGATCTGCTACTTATCGCCATAGAAATCCAATCAGACCAATAGTTTATGTAGTATTTGATGTTATTTGATGTTTCAGAATTATCCATTATTAAGCAAAAATCCCTAAAGATTGATCAGGACTTGGAAAATGCTGAAAATACATCACGTGAACTAACTCGTGAAGTACGTCTCTACGAGTGTAAGCTGGAATTGTTAAATCAGAAAATATCTAAAAGACGACAAAAGCATCAATTAGAAGAAAATGAATGCCAATTAGAGCATGGTGAACTATTAGAAAAGCTTAAGGTATTTATTGTAATTGTAATTATGAAGTGATATGAAAATCATGAAAATCATCCAAATCATGCAAATATATATGTAAATTTAATTCATTTCAGACGAATGAAATGGATGTTTTGAATTTAGAAGAGGAGATTAATCAATTGCATAAAGAGATTGGACGTTACAAAGATATCGTTTTAGACAAGCATCGTGAATGCTTGTCGTGGGAGACCAAATACAAGCTTATCGAAGAAACATTGCATTGGCGTAAAGACGAAGCGGCCCTAGAAAGCGAATTAGGCACAATGCGTACTGAAATTCATCGAATGGATATACGTTATCAACAATTGAAACGAACCCAGGAAAGATTAATGGTCGATCTTGAACATGCCGTTATGCATCGTGAACAAATATTTATGGTTGCGACATTAAAAACAAATATCGAATCACAGGAACACCGATTAAAACAATCAAATCAAACATTAGAGCAAAAAGTAATTGCAATGCGAAGAAAATTGAAACAAAGTACACGTGATCTCAAGGAGTTGGCCGAACATCAAATAATTGACGCTCAACGTGAACGCCAACAAATTAAGGATGATATTAAACGATTGCATGTAGAAATCGAGCAAGTAGCTACCGAAGATAAAAAGATACTTCAAGAAATTGAACAAAGTCTTCTCGAGAAGCATAAAAATCTTGAGAGTATTGTTCGTAAACAGAGTCGAGCAAAAGCCTATCGTCGTCTTACCGACACTTCCCAAACATTGAAAACGCCACGGAGCGAGAATAGCTTGCAAATTCAAAAGGAAAAGCTAACGGAAATGAACGATAATTTGGTGGAAATTATACATCAATTCATGACTGAAAATCCTGATATGGATTCCTTCTTTAAGAAACTCTTACAAATCTTACGTGACTAAACAATGCGCGATCATACTTATTGTCTATTCCTAATTGTTTATTACTATTTGTCTATATACTAATTGTCTTAAATTTCTTTTTTACTATAATAATCTTATAGACTCGCTTTTTTGAACTAAGTTTTTGGAAATTATTCAAAATGAAATATATTTGAAAATTTATTCGATTTGATCCGTTTTCAATAGCACATGTGGAAGAAACTTTCAATGTTTTTGACAAATTCGAAACCGATATCTTTATTTTTACAGCCAGAGGAACGTTTATCACAGACATTATGCAGATAAGCAGCCTGACACAGGGACATGTTTAAATCGATTTTAAATTTGATGCTGATCACGAATATGTATACTTAGAAAAAGGAACCTAACATTTCGAAAGTCATGAAATTTTTTTCCCTTGCTGATGATTGTTATATATTAATCGAATAAAAAAGATTACACATTAACATTCGAAATCCACGTATTTTTAAATTAAAAACTTTCTTATTTTATGCAATTTTTCACCTTTCTATACTAATTTTTTTTTTTGATCTGAGAAGATCTCTACGACTGACAAATAGAGGGACAGAGACCGAGATGTCTTGGAATGGCTAAGAACACAAATATTTTATTGCTTACATATTAATTCGTTCTGGATGTTGCGAACCAAATGTCATATGCACTGTTCCGATGATAATGTTCACGGAAAAATTATTAATTTCCCTCTTATTATATTTTATGGATTTACGAGAATGACTTCAGCTAGTGGAAATTTAAGACGGCCGTATAAGTCTCGTATACGAAAAGAATGATAAAAAAATTATGCCCCACACTCACTACATTTGAATAAATTTTTAAGATCATAATCACTTTTCCACTTGCAGCGCACAGCCATAGTTAAACCGATTTCGATATTTATGATATTCGCTTCAGGAAGTTTTTTCTAAAATGTTTTATATGAATATAATTTACAGTAAAATCAAAACCAAACGATTTACCAAAACGAGTCGTTGAACCGTGAAAGAAGGGAAACAGCATTCAATCTTATTTATACAATAGCATCAGTTTTTAATCAATAATACATATGTACATGAAGTTTTCTTTTTTCAATAATAATTATTATTTCTATTATATATATATAATTTTGTTTGTTTGTTTTTTCGTTTTCTTTTTTTTTTTTTTTTTTTTTTTAAGATATACTTATATTTATAAATAATTTAGATATATATTCAAATACATCATCATTTTGTTTCTCTCCCATCACTTTTCCTCAATAATTTCACTTTAATGTTATTATTCAATAAGATTTTTATTTTATTAAATAACCGTCATAAGCAGTGTTTTTATATAAAATTACATTCGTATAAAAAATATTTATATAAGAAATGATTAAAACTTAAACAGAAAACAGAAAAAAATAAGAGTTTATCTAATTTAAATAATAGCAATAATATTTAAAAAAAAAAAAATAGAAAAACATATCTATGTGTATATATAAAAAAAAAACATAACACATACGTGTGTGTGGTTTTTTAAGTGTGTATAAATTATACATAAATCATATATATATATATATATATGTATATATAATATATATACATAAATATACATATTTATATATACATATATATATATATATATATATATATATATTTTTTTTTTATACCTTTTTTTTTTTATACCTTTATATGAATGCGTCTCTTTTTTTGTTTTCTTTTTATTTTTTTTTTTTGTTTTTATATAAAATACAACATAAAATTATTTAAAATTTATTTACTTTAAGGAAATTAAGGAAATAACTAAAAATTAAATCGTACTGTATAAGTATTGAATAAAAAAAAAAATTTTAATAAAAAATGAACAAAATTCTATCTAAAAATTAAAAATATATTACGCTAACGAGTAGATAGATAGATAGATAGGTAGATGCCTTTTTTGAACAATAATGTAACAAATGAAATTAATAAAAAATAATACACTTACACTAACATAACGGCTGATTACGTAACTGTGTGTGTGAAATTAATTAAAATATTTTTTTGTATTTTTTTTTTCTTTTTTATTTCAGTTCACAATGAATGATTTGACGTTTTTTTTTTCTTTTTTTAAAAAAAAATTTTTAGTTTCATATCGTTTTGTCGTCTTTTGTCTTCATGCAAGCACACACTACCTTTAAGAAGTCTGCGTACATTAACTGTATCACAAGTTCATTAAAGTAATATAAAGTAGGAGAATATTATTAAAAGAGAGTTTTCAAAATTAGATTTCCATCAATTATTTAAGAAAAATTTCAATAAGATTAAATAGCAAGAAAGAAAGCAAAATTATGTTCAGACTAAAGTCAACGTCTCAAACCAATCAACACATTTGAATTGGAAAACCAATGCTTGTGCTTTTGAATCAGTCTGAAAAATATCTGTTCATTAATTAAGTAAAGTGCAAGTTAAAGCTTTTATTTCATTAGTGGGCCAGGCGAAGGCAAAACAGAACCAAACTTGATTGTTAACCGTCAAGTAAGAATATGTCTACCAAGTTTCAGCTTTCTATCGTTCGTTTTTCGAGTATCTATCTCACTTTCAGCAAAAGACATTAGACAGGGGCGGGTCGGGTCGGCAAACAAACCAAACATTTCACAAAAAAAAAAAGAAAAAGAGACAATAGGTGGGAGGAAGGAAAAGTTCTCTTAAGTTGAACAGCTGTTGAAGTGATACGATGATGAAGTAATATAAGGCTGCGTGGGAGGAATTTTCTTAAACTGAATATCTGTTGGAGTGATATGATGTCCTCTATAATAATCATAAGGAATTATATTTAAGGAGACGGGAAAAAGGAGAAAATAGTATTCATGTGCGTTTGACATAAAGATAAGGACACGGACAGGGATAATCTACAGATAGATTATTACAACTAGATATTGCTAAGACAAATATGTTGAGTTGACATGCAAAGGCACCCATCACCTCTAATAGTAAATATAATTATGAAAGGCCTCAAATCGATTGACATTAATCCGCTCAATTTTGTTGTAATCAAAAAAAAAACTCGAAAAAGGATATCTAGTGAAAACTAGTATAAAATCAATTTTATAAGAGAGCAAAGAAAGGCGTATTCGCTTTCAGGTAAATCTTAATATGCTTCATCATTCTCTCAAGAGATTTTTATTACTTGTAGATTAATTCGTTTTCAGCGAACAAAGTAAAATTTCGAATAAAATTTTTCGGATTGTGCGAGATCTATTACAACTTATACGACAAAAAGTTTTTGATCGTACATTTAAATGTTCGTATCATTATAGGTTCAGGTTTGTATTAGAATTGTTATAAGCATTCCAGCATATAGTAGTGCATATTGTAATAACATCTTTGTAAGTTATATGTACATATATACACAAGTTTATCACAAATTGAATTATCTTTTACAATTTTCTGGTTTTTCTGGCTTTCCATTAATACAAAACACAATTAAAGGGGCATAATTCTTAAATTGAGATTTTTGAATATTAATCCGATCTGATTAGTATTGGTATGTTGGCTGATGTGTTACTAACGGAATAATTGCATTAATATAAGCTTTCTTCAGTAGTGTATATGATTTAGTATTAAAACTGAAAATTATCAGAATTCAAAATTTATCAAAAAATTATATAAATTATATATAAATTTTTTTTTTTTTTTAAGTTTTCCAGTTAAACATACATCCAGTTCTTCAGATATTATTGTTGATTAAATTAAATTGATTCAAATTAAGTTGCGTTTTGGCGTAATTATGTTAAGATTCGCAATAAAAACTGAGTCGAAATTGTTTTAAATATTTTCAATATTATTTAAAAGAGTTTTGGACGTATACTTTCTGCCGACAGTGTATGTTCTAGGTAAGTAAACATTTAATTAATCTGAAAACAAAATCTTTCTTTTCGATTTTTTTTTTTTTTTTGGAAATATCTCAATGAAACTTTAGCAATAACTATCTCCTAAAACGTTTTCAAATTGAGTTTAGAAAAGAAACAAAAATTGTAAAGCTGCATAAGTTCTTTTAATATATATTCAATGTTTATACAAACATTTTCAGAATTTTTGATACCATACCACTTTTAAAATAAAGCAAATTAAGAGCAAGTAAATCGTTACAGAAATCTAATCTAAAAATATCAACAATAATTCAAAAATTCTAATCCGTTTTAAAAATTTTGGTTTTTTTATAGAGAAAAGTAAGAAATTGTCTCTAGATTTTAAGTCTATTAATAAGCTCTTTAGTAACGAATGACTTTGTGTATGTGTTGTGTATATGAATGCAAATCCTTTTCAAAGAACAAAAATCTAAAAAGTTTTCTCCATGTTCCAGAGTGTAAAAGTAGATGCAATTTTTGAATTTATTTCATTTTTATTTATTTTATCTTTTTCTTGTAAACAACTTTTTTTTTTGAGTCATATATTTTTAATGGAAACAAAATACTATTTAAAAAAAAATTAATTTATTAGATTTTTCTCAATTTTTTTCTTTTATTATATGTTTTTTTTTTTTTGCTCCTTGTAGAATTGAAATAGGTTTTAATTCAATTCAAAATTATGTTTATCGAATATTGGAAACGTGTTTTCGTGCGATTTATTATTATTATTATAAGTAGTACTGGGACGGATTTGCTTACCCTCTCTATCAATACATTTTATAAAATCGAATAGTTTTTATTATTAGATTTTTTTGGAATTTTTCAATGCATCTTCTCGCTACTACTATGAAACAGGGAAAAGGATTTTTCATACTTTTACTAAAAATACTTGAAATGGACATACAAGATAATCTAATTAATTAGATAATTTGCAGTATCTTTTCTTGTATTCTAAGTAAAACTGGGACAAATATTTGCTTTAACGATTTTGTCATACACAAAAGAAACGATTTTTTGTAATTTTCTTATATATAATGGAAGTGCGATTATCGTCCTTCCAATACATTTTACCTAAACATGCGTTAGAAAAAAATTACGTTTGGTTCGTGTTGCTTATCTCGATTATTTAAATTTCCTTAGGATACTAGAGAGCTTAAATTTCCATAACATAAAACATAAAAACTTATTTCATGACGGCCATTATACAGGTTCTGTGATAAGTTTGCCGTCTATGGAGCAATGAGTACTTTTAACGCGAGCATATGGCGAAGGATATACGCGTGTCTCTCTTTAGAGTTTAAATAATGACCAGTCTGCCAAGTTTTATCAATTCTTGTTTTTTTTATTTGAGCCCATTAAGAAACAAAAAACAACAATTTCTAAATCGAATTACCGATCGACGAGACCGTACACATAATTCTGTATTGTAAGCCAACAACAACAAAAATTAATCAGAACTTATGATAGTTATTAGGACACTTTCGTGTCGGGTCCTCCTATATTATTATGAAATTTTTTGCCTTTACTATGTAACCACAGAATCAGTCAAATGGATTTATTTATTTTGAAGTGTTATTAAGAATTTGTTTGGTTTTTTACTCCTGCAGAAAGAGGCAACAGGGCCTGTATTTAAAAATGTTTTATTAAGCATAAATGGTGGGTAGCCATTATTCGTCCGTAAACGAAGACTGGGTTTCTCAAATTTGTTTCTTTATGCTTTCTTTTTTGGCCGAAAAATTTTTTTTTTTTTTTTTTAGTATAATAGCTTCAGTTTTTGTCGTTTATTCTCCTTTCACATTACAAAGTCTTGTCGTAATTTTGCATATATTTAGTCACTTGCTGTCGTCATACATAGGCAAATAGTTACACACATAAATATATGTATGTATGTATATAAACACACATACATATCTATATATAACACAAGTGTATAAAGATGTAAATGTACATAGGCATACATACACGTATGAATACACGGATACTTTTATGCACCCGCATATGCATATATATATAGATATATATAAATATATGTGTATATATAAATATATGTATATGTATATAAATATACATATATATATATTATTATATATATATATATATGTATATATGTATATGTGTATATATGTGTATATATGTCTAT